>OU744448.1:13515935-13602868 GCA_916610825.1 Haliclystus octoradiatus | reverse complement strand
TATCTATCTATCTATCTATCTATCTATCTATCTATCTATCTATCTATCTATCTATCTATCTATCTATCTATCTATCTATCTATCTATCTATCTATCTATCTATCTATCTATCTATCTATCTATCTATCTATCTATCTATCTATCTATCTATCTATCTATCTATCTATCTATCTATCTATCTATCTATCTATCTATCTATCTATCTATCTATCTATCTATCTATCTATCTATCTATCTATCTATCTATCTATCTATCTATCTATCTATCTATCTATCTATCTATCTATCTATCTATCTATCTATCTATCTATCTATCTATCTATCTATCTATCTATCTATCTGTTGATTCGAAATTATCACCTGAGTTACATGTAGGCAATCGTATGATGATAAACGATCATATTTCTAAAGTTCAGCCAGAGGATATGCTTACATTTTTTGTTATTTTTTTTTTATTACGAAAACATCGTATAATCCAAAAGTAAAGTGCTGACTTGACGGAATAGGATTTGAGTAGACATTGGGGATAGATTACTTTGATAAATAGATTGGATATTGATAATAATAGAAATAGAACCAGATAGAGACCACACATTCTTACTGTTGCTTTAAGTTTCAATCTTTTATAGCAATCATCAGACAGAAATAAACTATTAATGAAAAATATACAGGTACCTCATATTAAGATAAATATAATTGTCGCCAGCTATTGTTTTGTATGAAAAAGAGGCTATTGTCACTAGAATTGACGCTAAATTGTTAGATGTAGTGAAGTTGAACAGGTTTAGATTTCTAATTGTTAAATTAATACTACGCAATGTTTTTGTTGATGTATAGTTTGCGAAGTAGAATTTGTTTTCATGTCTACATTTAGGTATAAGTTCTTATCTAGTGTTCAATAGGTTGATTATTAGATATATTTTTAAGCCTGATATTTGTATTTAAGATCTGCGTACTTTTGTGTAACGTTTCATTAATTATCAAAACATTGTATAATCTATATAGGCGATGATCTCAGATACGAGAAACGATTATATTTCTAAATTTGACCCAGAGGATATGTTTACTTTCCTATAACGGACTATTTCTTTTGATAATAATATTAAATCCAAAAGTGCTGATATATAGAGCTAGCGAAAAGCATTTACATTCCACTTTTGAATGGTGATCTTAACTAAGAATGACGTAGACATATTTTCTGCATAATGGTCTTTGATATGGATTTCTTTGTTTCCGGTATTGCATAATTTTGATCTTTCAACATTTCAACGATGTGCATCAATTTGTACGTCTTGTTGTTCAAACTGCACATTGTCGAAATTGCAGATCGTAGAAAGTGCAGATCGTAGAAAGCGCAGATCGTCAGAAATATACACATCGTCGAAGGCACACATCGTCGGTAATATTTTCATGAATTGTCGATGATGTGACCTTTTTACGATTTGCATTTTCGATGACACGATGTGCACTCCCCAGTAGGAAGGCAAATTGTTTGGTGCAGCATTCAATGAAATGATTCCTTTTTTAGTGCTGCTGGTAGGACCAGGTAATTGGTATGATAGCATTCTACCTTTTCAAACACTTCCAGATATGGTTTGAACAAATTCAGTGTGTTTTTGTGGATCAACCTTTGTGGAGTTGTGGGTGTGGATCCATGAAAGGGAAAGGAATAGATATATTGACAACCAATCCTGACATTTTCCAGGTTGTCTTGAACAACATTATAAACAGAGGAAGTAATTTCCTAAATTCCTTTTTTTGATACCTCATTTATAGGATTTTTTGTTTGTTTCCCGGATGGAATAGGTTGATGGGATAAGTTAAGATTTCGAGCAGGTTTATGCCATTTTTGTTGCAAGCTAGTTTGAGATTCCAACGGAGGTACCGCATTTAGAATCAATCTTCATGTAATGCGTTAACAAATACAGACGTGCAATTTCATGATGACATACACCCATGCAAGGTTGGAGTGTGGTGACTCATTTTTCTTCTAGGATCGATAGCATTTACATCGTAACCCCCATTGTTCCTTGTCACCTTGGTACATCAAAATTGAATTGCAGATGAAATATGTATTTGAGGATCATCAAAAAGATATTTACTTGCGAAAGCATGAAACAAGCACCAAAAACTGTTTTTAATACCTTTTAAGTCATGTACATATATTCCATGATAAAACTTATAAGCGCGTTGAGAAGTAGCTTTGACGATTCTGTTTGTCAAAATCAATGTTTCGACTATATAATCAGTACTAAAAGGGTTTCTTTCCAAGCATCAATGATAAATTGGACCGACCAAAGGCGAAGACAATTCTGATATTGAGCAAGGAAGATTAAAATTGATAACACATCAGTCTCTCTTACAGCACCTGCTGTGCCTCGACGCAACCTCCACAAGATATATTGAGTGAAAATTATCAACTCCTATGAAATATGGATATTAGAAGAAACATATAATGTTGTTAGATAATGTCTCCAGCTTTTGAATTAACTGTACTCACCCTGATATTCAATTTCCAAAATCGGTGTTGCTCCATCCCAAGCAGCAAATTCATAGAACTGAGATAAGGTTTCGATTGTACTTTCTAAGATAAACTCTATTCTTCTGCTGATACCCCAGTAAGATCTTAGCAGATCATTTTTAAATATTTCTCCCAGATTTGGACTTTTGAGAATATCATCATTTGTATTTGTTACATCGTTCATTGTCATTGTCCATATAATCTCAGTTGTAGACCATTGCTCGATATCATCAGATGGACATAGAGAAGATGGGCTAGACTCATCTTTAACTCTTATTCTCAATTTAATATCAGTTGGTGTTGATATTGAATGAGGAAATTTAAAAACTTTCAGATGAACTGAGCGAATGATTTCTTGATCAGAGGGTGGATCAACATTCTTGAATTTAAGATAGATGTTTGATGTTTCGATTGGATAAACAGTGTTTCCGTCAGGACTTTTCGCACCAAATTGAAAAAACTCATCCTCTTCAGCTGAGTAACATCCATTAGCATTGTTATTCATCATAATATCATCTAAATCAGTAATTTGATGTGTTTTCACTCTTCTTGGACCTCCAGTTTCAGAACTAAGAACATCTATATGAAAAAGATATATAATAACATATAGTTTATATATATGTATATATTTGTAAAACGTTGTCTTACTGATTGAACATAGGGCTCAATGCAAAATATAGCAGAGCTTAAATAACAAAAGTCAGAGAATTAGACATTCATGTTTGCTACTTTAAGTTTCACACCGAGGCGATCACCAGGCAATCTATTTAATGAGGAAAAACACTATACCTTCTAGATACATACAAAATAGGGTGCTATTGTTATTAAGGCTATTGTTAAAATTATGGATATAGGTTATTCTATTATTCTTTATTACGGCGATGCTGTGATAATATATCATGTTTTAAATTTTGACAGGTAAAATTGTCTACATTTTGATATCAATTCGGTTTTATTATTAAGAATGTTTTTATTAGAGAAAATTTTATGATACTTTTCTGTAAGATGTCCGTGGGTTGTAAGCTAGGTCGCTTTGATGTCCGCTTGACTTCTGCGCTGTCTGGTATTTGGTCTTTTGATTTGTTAAATACGGTTTCATGACAAGTCGGATAGTCTTTGGCTTATTGCAATTGGTATCTGCTTGATGATGCTTGGTGGATGATTGGTTTTTACACTTATGTAAATCGGTTGATCTTCAGGCTTTCTGTAGGGTTGGTAGCTTTCGTTATTTAAATTAAAGGTTACATAAAGAATATTAATGACTATCAGGTTCGTTTGAATCAATCATATATATATATGGGTTGAAAGTAGTCAAAACTTAGACATTCATTTTGCTACTTAGAGTTTCACGCCTAAGCGATCATCAGGCAATTTATTAAAGGAAAAATAATATGCGATACCGTTTAGAAAAACATTGAAGGCTAACATTATTGGTCTGTACGGAATAATAACAAATTGTTTTGATTATTTGTCCGTACGGACGAATAACGAAAAATTTATGTTATTTGTCCATAATCTGGGGACAAATACCGACTAAATCCCCATTATTCGTACGTTGGTACCAATAATAAAAAAATACTATAAAAAATACATTATTCGTCCGTACGTACCAACAATTGAATAATAAATTATTTGTCCGTTGCATAACTTTGAAAATAAGTTACAAACATCAATTTTGTCGTAATGTTTATTTTTATTTAAGGGTCAGGTGGTATAGTAATTTAAATCACAATTATATCTCTAAGTTGCTACGATCGGTAGTAACAGTTGTGATATCAGAGTTTTATACTGTTCTGTTAGTCTTTTTTACAGAAAATAGTGTGAGTATATAAAAAGCATATTCTTCCCTTCAAATTAATTACGTTCAATATCTTTAAAAGCATCAATCAAACAATTTGGAAACGAATTTTAATTTCTACGCCATGAGAATGGCTGCCTCTACGGCTCTTTCCGGGGGTTCTTCGATGATAAAGGCAAACGCAAACATTTTAAAGAATTTTTATACAGAAAAACAAATACATGTCAAAAAACAAATAAAATCATAACATGAAGCATATTCTTCCTTTCAAATTAGTTACGCTCAAAAGTTTATTAAAGCTTCAATTGAATACTTTGTAAACCAATTTTAATAAAAAATGGCTGCCTCTACGGTAATAGGCTCTTCGATGATCGAGGCAAACACAAATCTTTCCAAGATTTGTGTTTGGCAGCTTTTTTGGACGTCTTGTATGTTGTAAGCAAGCAAGTTTGGTATCACCGACATATAAAGCAGCCATGATTGAATTAAATTAACTAAACTGGTTGGACAAATAATGTTTCATTAGCGATCATAAAATCATAATCAGCTACTAATCATAATAAAAGATTTGGGTCTGCTTGCAGGCTACCTTCCTTGATGAGAAATGACGAAAATATGTTCAGCGTGAAAGTAGCTCCAATTGTTGAGGAATGAAGCCTGGTAACGACTCTAAATAATCCCCAAGGATCCATGCGGACGAATAATGAAAAAAATCTCTGTTATTGGTCCGTAGTGACGAATAACGGAATAATACGATTCACTACAATCAATCAAAAAGATATACAAATTATTATGCACGCACGAAAATCCCTTCTATTTAACAAAAACACCGCTTGGACAAAGAAAAACAAAGGGGCCTTATTCGACGTTACCATGGGAAGTTACAAAGGGGCAGAAATCTGCGAACTTGTTGAACTTTTCCTACTCGATACGATCACGAAAAAGTATGACAAAGAAAACATCGATCTGTACAGAGACGACGGGCTTGCATTGCTGAAAAATACTTCTGGCCCTTAAGCAGAACGAGTACGAAAAGATCTAATAAAAATATTCAAAACCAACGGCCGAAATATCACTATTCAGACTAACCTAAAAATAATCAATTTTTTAGATATAACGCTTAACCTCAAAGACGGAACATACCAACCATACAGAAAACCAAATGACGAGCCCCTATACGTTAATGCAGAGTCTAACCACCCACCCAACGTCAACAAACAGATACCAGCCTCAATCAACCAGATAATATCTGACGTTTCCTGCAACAACGATGCTTTTGAAAGGTCAAAATCCACTTACATATGCGCGCTAAGATCTAGCGGCAATGACGCCGATTTTACCTACAATCAGGCGCGGATCCAGGAATTATTTTATGGGGGTCAAAATTAATTACGTCATTTGCCACGCCCATTTTGTACACCAAAGAAAGATTGAGTAAGAAGAAAGGAGTCAGTCAAAAAATCACATAACGATAAACATACAATGACAATAAATGTTAAATTGTAATGGTTATTTTGAGTTAAATATATATAATTATATTGAACTTTACTTCATCAAGAATTAGTCTTTAATATCCAATATACAATTCAGCTACAATCTGCAACGTTAAAAAATTGACAATCCACAAATAAAACATACATATATGAACTATAAGTGGATATCCACTCTTGAAAGGGTGTAGTGTTCTATAAAATTGATGAATTTATCCGGGATTTATATCGATTATAAGCTGTTCCATTTTATTAGAAATCCCTATAGTCCTGGTATTTGAAGTGAGTTTACCATTTTGATCAAGAAATCCACAAAGCTAAGTTCATTGTCTATTCCAGGTATAAAGTTTTCAAGGTAAATAGTTGTAGCATTGAGTTCCATTGCCTTATATTTTATGTTAACAGTTGGGCCGGCTTGTTGTGCTTTCTATTTCCGGTACTCAAATTTTGATGCCAGGTTAGATTTGCAACAATTTGCAAGAGACTAATAGCAGCAAAATGAACCCAAAAAGGACGGACAAGCAGTCAAAAGAATCCAATAGTGTGACAAATTCAAACACAGTAGTGACATGCTTTGAACACATGTCTACGACAAATTACAGTTTCGAGACACGCAATTTTAATTTTGAAATTTCATTCTCATAACACTGTAAATCGAAAGTAAATCAAATCAGAACTACAATCACAATTATTTCAATTATAAACAATTGTTATGGCTTATCTGACTTTGCCCTCTTTCTGGTTGCTTTTGTCAGGTTCAAATTTATTTATTCTTTGTCGACCTTGGAAATTGCGACACAATTGAGTTCAGGTTGAAATGATATAAACAACGTTATTTATATAACAGACGTACTTACACATTTCCTCCGAGTTCTCTACCAGTTTGTACAATTTCTAATTACTGCGTATAATTTCTGCGTGTAAATCTATCTGCCTTCCAATTCATTCTTCCAAAAATATCTCGTTGTTGATTAGGGATCAATTCGTAATAATTCAAAGAAAGTCTTGATAAAATAGGTAATCTCTGCCGTCATGACCATTGCAATAAACATGGTTTGTCTCCTTCTTCATGACCATTGCAATAAACATGGTTTATAGCAGAGTAGATTTGCTTTGAATTTGTTCTGATGCTTCAACGCTGATAGTCACACGAGAACAAGACCGTTGAATAAAACTGCAGAAATATCTAGAACCGCCATGTGAAGTTACTTTGAATTTATCCAATCAGATATCAAGACTGAGCACAACGCGTGCAATTTCTGCTAACATATTTGCGAACATATTTTTGAGATTACGACCCTGAAACACAGGCAAAATTTCCTCAAATTCTGTAGGTCAAAACTACCACGTGGGTAGGTCAATTGTTATTTTTTCAGCCAATTCACCAATCGGTGACTCGAACGCACAAAAGAAGTGGGATGGGCGGTCAAAATAGCTCCCGGATGAGTAGGTCAGTCCTGTTTTCTCTTTGGCAACGAGCTCGCCGACGGTAGGTCAATTGTTAAAAAAATTTGAGACAGAAACAATAGACAGAGTTATAAACAATAGATTTTTTTAAGACCGCAAAACTGTAGTCGTGACGCTGGTGTGGGTCTTTTCTACTGCCGCAGCACACCGCAGCCCCGCTTGACTTCAGTATATTACGTAATTTAGTACAACTTCTGAGGGAATCAAAACGTTAAAAGCTGAACATTGAATTCAATACGATTACGATCATTTATTACAAAATAAATACGAACATTAAATATTGAAAGTTTATCGTTAAAAATAATTGAACAGAAGATAAAAAGGAATGATAATTTTGATCAAAGTACAAAATAAGTTCATCATTAACAAATGAACGATGACGTGATTTTATAGTGACGTCATCTTTAAATTTTGCCGAAAAATTTAGGGGTGGCATTTGACCTACGTGCACCCGTCTGGATCCGCGCCTGCCTACAATCAACGACCCACCACCACTACAGCTAAAAGGAATAGAAAAAGAAAAATAATTTGGTTCAATCCACCGTTCAGCAAAAATGTTGACACAGACATAGCCAGAAAATTTATACTTTTACTGAAGAAACATTTTCCGAAACAGCATAAATACCACAAAATTTTTAATAAAAATAATGTAAAAGTCAGCTACTGCTGCATGGCAAACATGGAAACAATTCTGAGAAGCCGCAACAGAAAATTATTGAACGCCGACAACAAAGAACAAGCAACAAAACAATGCAATTGCCGCTCCAAAATAAATTGCCCTCTTGACAACAAATGCTTGACAACCAGCATAATATATATATAATGCCAACATAACCACACCTGAGGATGCAAACGGCCACAACTACATCGGCCTTACTGAAGGAGCATTCAAAGATCGATTTACGAAACATAAGTCATCACTTACCAACAGAAAATATGAAAATCGCACTGAGTTGTCTAAATACATCTGGTCACTAAAAGATAACGGAAAATCATTCTTCGTCAAATGGTCAATTCTCTCAACGGCAGTGCCATACAACAACGTATTGAAAAAATGCCATCTCTGTTTAGAGGGAAAAAAAATTATAACCTTTTACAATAACAAGAACTTATTAAATAGAAGATCTGAGCTGGTTTCTAAATGCAGGCACGAAAACAAATTTTATTTGAAAAATTTCAAGGAATTAGATAAAACATAAATAGAACAATACCATATAATAATTTTCTACGGAAACAAACAATAGCATATAATAATTTACTACGGAAACTAACATAGCAGCAAATAACAATAGAACAGCAATTTAATCAATAGGCGTGTAAACTTTTATCATGTATATATCTTTGGTGAATTTAGAAATGTTTTTTATATGAATAAAACCGTCTGAGGAGCGCTACAGCGCGAAACTTCGAGTAACGGAGAAAACATCTCATTTCTTATTTTATATCTATATATATATATATGTATATATGTAATATATAAAATATGTAGTCAAAAATCAGACAATCATGTTTGCTACTCAGAGTTTCACGCCAAGGCGATCATCAGGCAATCTATTCAATGGAAAAAAAATGCATTTATATATCTATATACTTTATATATTTTATATACTATATATATATACTATTTGCGATATGCATTGCCCACTACTTCGGTAGTTTGAGCACTCTGGTATGGCACAGATGTTTTTTTCATGTGATGAATTTTTTCACCACATTTATAACTAATCTTGACTTAGGTTATATACTGAAGTCAGTTCCTTGTTCGCTCACTGAGCAGTACTGATGAAGGCTAATTGCCAGAAACATGTACTTGTCTGCTGCTATATATATATATATATATAATAATATAATAATAAAAATAATTAATTAAAAATATTAATTGTATTGAGTGTGAACTCTTATACACACATGTATATGAAAGTGCTCAATGTTTTTTAGGACAGAGCATAATATAGAGTATAAAACAGAGACGAGGCAAAGGCACGGAAAAGGCTTTGCCTCGTCTCTGTTTTATACTCTATATATATATATATATTTGTATGAGAACAAATTTTACCTTGGAAATTTTTATATCCGGTAAATCGTAGACTTTAAGAATTGAAATTTACAACAATATGCCTTTGTAAACAAACAATAAAAATATCAATTTAACCCATTGTAGTTAAACTATAGATAGACAAGCCTTCGGCTTGCGGCCTGCGCACATGGCCAGTCAGCATCCGGCTTCCTCAAAGAGGTCGCTTCGCTCCCGCTAGTAGCCTGCAGTAAATCTTGTCAAAGACATTGTCAATGAAACAAAATAGTCATGAGAAGGAATTAAAAATGCAGAACAACACTGATAATTCATTTCAGTTTTGATAATTAATCCTTACATACATGTAAAGCATAGTGAAAAGGAGATAATTGATACTCTATTGTACTACATATTTCAAATCAAATAAATATGGGTTATCTTTAAGTAATTTTTATGTTGACTACATAGTTCAAATGAAATAAATATGGATTGTATGTTAGGTAAGCAGTTAATGAACTTGTTTCACAATGAAAGGCATTAGTATGTAAATATTATTGCTGTACCAGTGGAGTGAATGTCAGCATGAGTCATTGAGTGGTAATAACAACAGGTGATTCTGAAATTTGATACAGTAAATTACATAAATGAGAGACCCAATCTCTAATATTTTATTAACTTTAGCCAGCTTCTCGCAGAGAGGACACATGCCTATAATGATCACCATTCACCTACCTCATATAATAATGAATAAAGTAAACAAGGTGTGGACACATTGGACATTGTCAATGTATGGCACATTCTAAATGTACATTTCGATAAAACGATAGAAGGCAGCTAAATTACAACTCCAATTTTGCATTTGTACAACTTACAACTGCTTGACGACTGAAAAGTACCACACTAATTCATTGAATTTGTTCATTTGTTATGGGTCAAATCTCTGTGTGTGCAGTGTGGATAACAGAACATAGCTGCTGACATAAAACGGTGACACAGTAAATCCTTTCTTCCAACGAAGAGCAGTTCATAACAAAATCAAGCTATTGGCGATACAGTGACACAGTAATCTCTTCTGCCAATGATGACTTGATAACAAAGTAGGCTACTAGGGATTATGATACTTAAAAGAAAACTAAAAGTAGCAATTGCCATCAGAGTCCTGTAAGCCCTCATGCAACAGGGTAAAAACCACGGGAAAAGTGACTTCGACAGACTTTACATGAAGCATTTAAACATTTAAGTTGTAAAAGACTTACCGAGAATTATGTCTTCTATTTATGATGTAAAATGGAGTATTGTTTGACCTCTTCTCCTTCTAGGCATATTGGAATACTTTTGCAAAATATGAAACACTTTTACAAAATATTGGCAGCCATTAAAATAAAGCGTGCTCTAGCATTCGTGATGTTGCTAGGCATGACGGGATACACCAAGGAAAGCAGTTTATTTTCACATAGATTCCGTCGAAATAACACGATTTTGGAAATTTTAATCCCAGTTTATGAACAATTTATAGCATTTTAAAATGTAAAAACAAAACGTCGGATAGCCAAAGGCCTATAGATAACCCAGAAGCGTATAAGAAGTTTGGAAAGTGCTCTGCGGAAAAGGAGTTTTACAATAATGAAACAATGGTGATTTGATCACCGACACGGTTTGCGTATTATTACTATTAATATCGCACTCACGTATGTATGTTTTAGGAGTAATCGTATGTTTTTAATTTTTTAGTATCACCGTCTGAAGATCTTAATAAAAGTCTGAAACTCCGAGTTACGGAAAGGCTTTGCCTGCTCTCTGTTTTATGCTGCTATATATATATACAAGCCTTCGGCTTGCGGCCTGCGCCCGGGGCCAGTCAGCCTTCGGCTTCCTCAAAGAGGTCGCTTCGCTCCCGTTAGTAGCCTGCAGTTTGTCTTGTCAAAGAGCCTGTCAGTGAAACAAAATAGTCATGAGAAGGAATTAAAATGCAGAACAACACTGATAATTCATTTCAGTTTTGATAATTAATTGTTACATACATGTAAAGCATAGTGAAAAGGAGATAATTGATACTCTATTGTACTACATATTTCAAATCAACTATATTTATGGGTTATCCATAAGTACATTTTATGTTGACTACATAGTTCAAATGAAATAAATATGGATTGTATGTTAGGTATTGCAGTTAATGAACTTGTTTTCAAAATGAAAGGCATTGGTATGTAAATATTATTGCTGTGTTGGTTGAGTGAATCTCAGCATGAGTCATTGAGTGGTATTGGTAATAACAACAGGTGATTCTGAAATTAGATACATTAAATTACATAAATGAGAGACCCAAACTCTAATATTTCATTAACTTTAGCCAACTTCTCACAGAGAGGACACATGTCTATAATGGTCACCATTCACATACCTCATATAATAATTATTAAAGTAAACAATGTGTGGACACAGTGGACGTTGTCATTGTATGGCACATTATAAATGTACATTCGACAAAAGGATAGAAGGCAGCTAAATTACAACTCCAATTTTGTATTTGTACAACTTACAACTGCTTGACGACTGAAAAGTACCACACTCATTCTCTGAATTTGTTTATTTGTTATGGGTCAAATCTCTGTGTGTGCAGTGTGGATAACAGAACAGAACTGTTGACATAAAACGGTGACACAGTAAATCCTTTCTTCCAACGAAGAACAGTTCATAACAAATCAAGCTAATATTGGCGATACAGTGACACAGTAATCTCTTCTGCCAACGACGACTTGATAACAAAGTAGGCTATTTGGGATTATGATACTTAAAAGAAAACTAAAAGTAACAATTGCCATCAGAGTCCTGTAAGCCCTCATGCAACAGGGTAAAAACCACGGTAAAAGTGACTTCGACAGACTTTACATGAAGCATTTGAACATTTAAGTTGTAAAAGACTTACCGAGAATTGTGTCTTTTGTTTGTGATGTAAAATGGAGTATTGTTGGACCACTTCTCCTTCAGGCATATTGGAATACTTTTGCAAAATATGATGAAACACTTTTACGAAATATTGGCAGCCATTAAAATAAAGCGTGCTCTAATATTCGTGATGTTGCTAGGCATGACGGGATACACCAAGGAAAGCAGTTTATTTTCACATAACTTCCGTCGAAATATCACGATTTTGGAAATTTTAATCGCAATTTATGAGCAATTTATAGCATTTTAAACTGTAAAAACAAAACGTCGGATAGCCTATAGATAACCCAGAAGCGTATAAGAAGTTTTGAAAGTGCAAAGCGGAAAAGGAGTTTAACAATAATAAAACAATGGTGATTTGATCACCAACACGGTTTGCGTATTATTATTATTAATTAGATATTATCTATTAGCAAAAAATAGTGCTCGATATCATTTGATAGAGCTAAATATAATAAAAGAAGTCAAAGACTACACATTCATAATTGTTACTAATAGTTTCATGCTTACGCAATCATCAGACAAATAAACTAATCTAAACTCAAGAATTAGTTTATTTGTCTGATGATTGCGTAAGCATGAAACTATTAGTAACAATTATGAATGATTAGTCTTTGACTCTTTTTATTATATATATATATATATATAATAAAAGGATTCAAAGACTACACATTCATAATTGTTACTCATAGTTTCATGCTTACGCAATCATCAGACAAATAAACTAAATAATGAAAAACATACAGTTCCGCCTATATCGATTTACAAACCTACAGTTATTGTTTAACAGAACTTGTTTTAAATTTTATTGTTATTATTTCCTATTATCGCTGGTTAGTTATCATCTGCATATGTAAATTATAAAATATTTGTTATGTTTTCACGGATTTATAATTAGTTAGATAAAATTTATTTTCATGTCTACATTTGGAAATGAGTTCAGACTTTTTTTCAGTAAATCTTCTTTAGCGCAAATGATATGGTAATTTTCAATTAGACATAGATGGCATTTTTTTGATTTGTTGCTGTATGCTTTCGCTTCAGCTAGGCAGGTCCATTCAATTTTGTAGTTTTCTTTCATATCTTTTAGTCTCCAAATGTATTTCGAAAGTTGTGTGCTGTTAATATTTTTTCTGTTTTTGAATGACATCATATGCTGCGTGTATCTTTGTTTGAAGGTTCCTCCGTCAAACCGATGTATTTTTGACCTTCTTGATCTTCTGTGGGGTAAACAGAAAATTCAACAGGCTGCATGGAGTCATGCGCAGTAGCATCCTGTCCCGTCTGATATTTTGGCCACATCTGAATTAAATCTGAATCTCGCACGATTGACTGTACTTCGGTTTGATTTGTATTTCAAACTCAACTTGACTTTGAGATTTCTGATGACGGCCAGAAAATGGCGGTCTTGTCCGAAAGTAATGAGATTAAAGTTTCAGAATAACAGCTTTCGACAATAGTCATCGTCATATAATATAATTTGTGTGGATACAAAGTTCTTATCCTGGTCATCGTAGAATTCCAGTACAGTTGATGTAATATTTATAAATTATTTGCACGTCTACGTTGTTACTTATTAACGAACAGTCTAATAGAGACAGAATACATGATGTATTTTTAAATAGCTAGTATTGAATATTGGACAGGGTAAGGGAAGATATTTGAAAAATTAACATGAAGTATGGTGTAATCTAACTTAGCTTTGAATAGTAAGATATGATAATATCAATATAACATCAAAATATGAATAGATTGTACACATAGAATAGGCTAGTCTATATTTTTTAAAGTCATTGCTCATAGACTAGCCTACCTTCAAATCATAGTCTATAGCCTACATTAATCAGGAAAGTAAGGGAAGGAGCTCACTCAATCAACTGCGGTAATAATTGATGATAGTGAGGCTTAGTGATCAATTGTCTATGATATGATTATCATATATACATGTATTTATCATCTTTAATTTTAATCAATTCATTGAATAAGAAATTGATTTTTTAAATCTTAATAATTCTCAAACATTCAATATATTTCAAAATGTTAGTTATGATATGATATGTTAATATAGTACTTCTTATCGATAAAATCTCTACCAAGCCACAGAGTTTTGACTGAAACAAGTCAGTTGCAGCGTATTGCGCTGAAAGTCGTCATACCATAAACAAGTATATTGAAGCTTCTAAACTAACAGCGTGCAGTATTAATCAATTCAGAAAATATCAATTATCTGAATTCCATAAAACAATGTAAATATTTAAAAATGCATGAATGAACGATAGGCTTTTAATCAATTTATTTCAATTTTAAAAACTACAAGTAGGCGTAACTGTAGTATAGTTCAATGATAGCAAGAACCAGTATATATGTTCATGCCATCTTGAAGCAAGACCATACGCATTGAAGTGGGCATCAGATCGAATTTACACAAAATTGATTACGGGTATGAATGTTGTAATGATCCGATTCCAATCCGATTTGAAGCAATATGCCAATTATAAATATAATCCGATTCGAAGCAAATAATTTGTAATTAATGTAAACTAATCCAAGTTTTTAATGTATAAATTTATGGATGATTGCTTGATACAGTCTCAGGCGCTTTAATCAGATATCTTTTAACTTGATGCTGGATATTCTGCGTTAGACACTCAGTTACTACTACTGTGATAAAATACAAAACTACCACACAGCAATAATAAATACCAGCATGAATAAATGTGACGTACTATCATTGTATGTCGTATAGCTGGCTTTGCAATAACAACAACTAGGCCTAATTGATATTTTCGAGACCCAATGGATAGTGAGCACAATGAAGGCTAAACTTGTACTAGAGAGCGGAACATGAATGTGGCTATATGTACAAGAAGCAGTCAGTTGAGAGGAAACTAGAACACATTGATTAATCGCTACAAAGTACAAATACTCTTCCAAGTTTCAAAATCCAAAATCATCTGGAATCAATAAATACAAATTCGACCCAATCCAAAGACCTAAAATATCACTACCTGGATACGATCCAATCTGATTGGATTCGCACATCTTTAATACACAGGTGCAAAATAAATGAGGCTCAAAACTTTCAGAGGTTAAATTTGTTATTCACAACTACTTTTGGAATGGTCAAATTCTTTAATTATTTTATTTTCTTATTCGTAATTGACAATATTGTCACTTTAGTTTTACTTTCGTTGTGGGTTTGATTTTAAACACAGCCAAAAAGGTTGAAGGTTGTTCACTTAAATTAAACCTGTCAGATATGATGTTTTTAAGAAAGTTTCTTTTAAATTTTATTTCATTTTATTATTACAAAATATTTCATTAATTATTATCATATGATTTTCATATACATATATCTTTGGTTAGTGCTACGCAAATAAATAGGCCTATTCCCCTAAGAAAAATTTGTTGAGTTCATCAACTATTTATGAACCTTAAATACAAGGCTGTTTTTACACATTCTGGGCAATAGTCACTTTTCTGAGAAGTTATTTTAAATGTAGTTTTTCAATTTGAATAGGCCTTTCAAGAAACATTAGAATAACTGTTATGTTGAGCCGTTTCAACTTTTCAAAGTGCAGTACTATACATACTGATCTTCATACTATACACTTATTTTTGTGCTGCTTTCAATTCTTCTTACTGACAATTTTTAAAGCCTTGATAGTTTGGGCTGAACATAGCTTTAGCTGGTTAAATGACCTGTTTTTCATGAACAATTCATGAATATTTGTTGGTCCATTTAAAGTTCAAGAACTGTTATCACAGCCTGCATTTTGCGTATACTTTTACGGATTAACCAAAGAGCAGCAGACTAGGTGGCAGCCATGGGCCTTGTGAGAGGATCAAAACAGACGGGAAAACTTGCACTAGCACAAGTTAAATAGGCACGTTCTCTAAACATTCTTGAGCATGAGCTCTACTTGGCGTATACTTTATTTCTAATCATCGATAATATAAATGACACCAATGCCATTTTTCCTTGTTCAGTAGATTATGTAGGCAATCAAGGTGTTTATGCATACTGTTGGTTCTCCCAGACGCCAGCACAGTATTCGAAATGATGGAAAACAAAGGCATCAAACAAAATCTTTCTTGTTTCTAGATGTAAACATCAAGTAAACTTACTACTGTTGTGCAGGAACGTTTTCTAATTCATGATTGGTAAATTGATAGTAAATGATTTCAATTAAGTGAAAATACCCACGTGACAAGAGAGAGATTCAAAACTCAGAGGGGGTGTAAAAGGAGAGTTTCCAACAAAATCGGTACAAAATTAGCAATGCATTTGATTGATTCTGAAGTGATATAAAAGAAGGTAGTAGGGGAGACAGATTAGCTACAAGACTCGAGTAACAATGGCTTCAAAGGTTTTGGTACAGCATTGTGCTGCCCAGGGTTGCACCCATGTAGCTTTTTCTGCTACAGTATTCCAGGACAACGCCAAACGCCTAGTCTTATTAAAATTAATTTGAAAACAATGGCCACATGCTCCTTTGCCAGAATTCATAGTGGTCACCTCTATACATCAGCCACCCGTCTACAGTGGTCACTCTTGGAATACCTGAAATAGTATATTCTATCTAATCAACCCTGCATATAAAGGCCACCTGCATATAATTGTGTGATGGGATAATTTTGTTTCACTTCGCAGTTTACAATTTAAATTTAACCACATAAGCTTCAAGCTCGTTTGCATGGGAATGAATGTCTGAACAGCAGTCAAATTTATAATCAACTAATTGAAATTACAATTAGCTCTATTACATGAAAGTTACTGGTATGTATAGATAAAATACATTTTGTGAGGCGATGAGGAATTAAACCCCTGTCTCCCACAGGGGCTACATGCACTCTACTATTGAGCTACCAGTCTACATTGATCAATTTATCTACCTCTCATAGCTGGCTGCTATACACAGATTTCAACTGTATCTAGCCTATTTCTAAACTTCAACTCATTATTTTGATATTTGCTTGAAGAACATCAATTTTTATAAATGTATGATATTTTTAGTAAAAGAGTACACACACAGAAGTAGGCCCTACACGAAATATGAACCATCCCTCTATTGTTTCATGATTTCTGCCAAGGCATGTTAGGGGCATATTTGCTATTGAAATGTTAACATTTCTCTTTGCCGATTACTAGGCTTAATCTACAAAACATATGTCCGCGTACAGTCGAGCTCTCAGCCTCCCGTATGTCTAACATAATTTTCTAGGAGGTAGTTTAATATCACGAGACATCCTGATGAAGATTACCGATGTTGCTTAAATTTTAATTATCTTGACTGATCACCTCAGAATGCTGTCTCTTTCAACTTTGTAGGGGCCTACCCTTTATAAATCAAAAATTAGCTTAGCCTATAATCTTGTAGATTGTCCATTAGTTATTTGTTGTGTAAGTATCATATTGATGCATATATACACACATGTTGATACATATTAATTATTAATTATTATAGGCAAGGTGTAAAGGATTATGACAAAGTAATCGTCCCAAATGCCACAATTATCCTGTTTCTGCAAGTTGTTAAGAATCCATTTATTAGATGTGCTATGTCCACGGTGGAACACTTTATCAGAGGATTTTGTTCTGCAAGTAGCCTACATTTCTATGATTTTAAACAATATTACAAACATTTACTCTGGCTCAGTGTTGCAAAGTCTACAATACAAATAGATAAGTTTGTTTACTATTTCGGATAAGTTGTTTTTAAAAACAATAATTATTAGTTTTCAACTGAATTGAGATACTGTATACAAGGTTGTGGTGTGTGCTTGTGTGTAGTGGAGACCAAAAGCTCTTCTATAATAGTCGCTCATTAATGTTAGCTTTTTTGTAATTTAATAAATACTATATCAGATCAAAGACAGTGGATCACTAAGCCTATCTATCATCAGTTAGTACCTTGGCCCTTACTTGATTGAGTGAGTTCCTTCCCTTACTTTCCTGATTAATGTAGGCTATAGACTATGATTTGAAGGTAGGCTAGTCTATGAGCAATGACTTTAGAAAATATAGACTAGCCTATGCCCTATTCTATGTGTACAATCTATTCATGTTTTGATGTTATATTGATATTATCATATCTTACTATTCAAAGCTGAGCTAGATTACACCATACTTCATGTTAATTTTTAAAATATCTTCCCTTACCCTGTCCAATATTCAATATTAGCTATTTAAAAATACACCGTGTACTCTGTCTCTGTTAGACTGTTCGTTGATAAGTAACAACGTAGACGTGCAAATAATTGATAAATGTTACACCAACTGTACTGGAAATTCTACGATGACCAGGATAAGAACTTTGTATCCACACAAATTATAATATATGACGATGACTATTGTCGAAAGCTGTTATTTTGAAACTTTAATCTCATTACATTCGGACAAGACCGCCATTTTCTGGCCGCTATCAGAAATCTCAAAGTCAAGTTGAGTTTGAAATACAAATCAAACCGAAGTACAGTCAATCGTGCGAGATTCAGATTTAATTCAGATGTGGCCAAAATATCAGACGGGGCAGGGTGCTACTGCACATGACTCCATGCAGCCTGTTGAATTTTCTGTTTACCCTTCTGTGGTGGTAACCTTTGCCTTGTAAACGAGGCTTTCTGTGAGGCATTCATTGTTAAATTTGCAAGGCTGTTTTACCCTACAGTTGCATTGTTTAGTACAAGCCTGTTGATTTTTCTTTTCTCTGTTAAGTATTTCGTTTTTATGGTTGGCAATAATGGTATTCATATTTGAGGTGCAGCAGTAGCTAACATTAATAGCGTTGACGTTGAATATTTTGTTCAACTCGTTCGACTTTGGAAAGTGTTTTTTTGATGAGGTTTAGAAAAGTTTGGCCGATGTTTGTTCTGACACTTTGATTATAGGGCGGATTAAACCATGTGATATTTCCGAGTCTGTTTCGCTTGTTGCTCGTAATTGGTCGTTCGTGCCTTGGTTGATGGACAAAACTTGTGTCATGGCCATTTTCAATAAGGGCGTTTTCATAACTGATTTTAGGATTTTCGAAAATAGTGTTGTTGGATGACAAATCAGATATTCTTTGATTCATGGCGATAGGTATGTGTTTTAGGATTGTTGATGGATGGTTAGACTTGGTGTTGATGTATAGTGGATCGTCGTTAGGTTTCCGATATGGTTGAAAGGTGCGATATTTTGTAGGTTGAAACTGACATCCAAATAATCAACAGATTTCAAGTTGCATTTAGTTGTAATCTTTAGGCCATTCTCTTTAAATAGGTTTGTTAATATTTTCTTAAGCCTCTCTGCTTGTGGTCCAGATTTATTCTTTAAGACTGCAAGGCCGTCGTCTCTGTACAGGCCAAAGCACTCCTTCCCAAATATTTTCCCAAGTTTATCTAGAATATAAAGTCCTACTAGCTCGCAAAGTTCTGCCCCGTCGTAACTGCTCATTGTTACAGCGGAAATGCTATCATTACCTTTCTTTGTTCATGCTGCTCCTTTGCTAAATAAGACTAAACAATATCTTTCAATTTCTCGACAGATCCCTGTTTTATTGCAGACTTCAGCAATTTCCTTGCATGCTTCAGCACAGTATACGATTGCATGTTTCAACACTTTTCAATCGTGTCAATAGGAAAATAAATACGATGCATATACCAATAATATAGTATATGAATAGTCCAATAGAAAAGGTGATTTAACTTGGTTATGCTCACCATAGTTTATAGAGACAACCCTGGTTAGGAAACTCGGCGAACATCAGAGAGCAGCTCTATTGTTTCTTATTTGAGGTTAAAAGTGCACTTTCACATGTGTCACGTGATTTTTACGATGCACACATTTCTTGTCATTTTTCAAAACGGCGCCGGATTCTGTTAGGATGTATTTGAAGAATTCACTGGGATACAATCCTAAACGACATTGGATAAGATGATAAATCAGAAAAAACATCACCAAAGTAGCTGGAAAAAGTATTAAAATCATTTTTGCTTTCAATACTTTTGTGTTTTCTGGTTTTTAATCCGTTTTTCTTGCGTGAAGTCGTTCCTTCACTCAAGGCAGTAAGTCGAAATTTCAAGGTGTTCTGTGTTTCCTTAATCTTATATTTATTATAATATCTCATATGTTAAAATGCTGTAAGTTGTTAAATAAGATTAATCACAGAATCAGATGTTAGATAATGAATCTTTTGTTTAGTCACGATTTTGTTTTTGTAGATTGAAGGAAGTATGTTGCAATGTTGATATTGCGAAAAGCTGTGTAAAATCAGTATTTGCATGAAATGTCATTTGTCCACTAACTACTCACTACAGTGAATGCTACGATGTCTGTTCTGCAGCTCCTGAATCTTATCAATTTAATCAAATTATACTTTCGGAGATAATTAATGAAACGAAGAAGTATGAGCAATAAAATAGATATAGTGGAGTACAATTATGTTATAATTCGACTAGCCTGTGGAGTCTATAGTGGTGTCGTAATTGAGCTTAAAATCAAAATAATCTAAAAGTTTTACTGTACAATAAAGGTCAATCATCTAACAACTGATACATTATATAAACTAGTCAAACAGATGATAATCTACATCTACATTCTACAATATTTTCGAGTTAATGCAACGCTCCATCGTGAAGAAAATGATGCCTGCAGTCTTTATACAAACTTTCCCGTTTGAACTGTTACTATCAGAATCAACTGAAACACTTCCAACTTATAGGAGGGTATACGTGCTTCATATATTGCACAGAAAGCATTGCCATGGTGTTCATTGGAATTCAAAATCAAAGCCGTTATTTGATTTGTGGGCTGTAGCAGATTTGTCCTTCTTGATATTGGTAAAAGACGAGAAAATTAGATCTATGCAGAGTAGTGCAACTTCTAAAAGTTCAATGATTAATTTTACGAAACATCAGTTGATGCATTTCAAAGGCCATTAATATTGACTGTATCGTGGAGCCTGTGGACACCAATGGACAGATAGTAATTAAATGTTATGAATTTGTTGAGCATTTTACCTAGCAAATCATTCAACAGAGATGTATTGATTTCAGTGGTATAATTATATATTGGACTGCTGTCAATGCTAAAGGGTTTGTGAATAAATTAAATACACCGGACAATTTCTTTTATTTATATTTATGGACTCGTCATATTTACATATGTATTATATTTCAATAGACTTACTATCGCTTTCAATAAAACTAGTCTTCACAGTCACAATATACTCGTAATAATTACTATTTAGAAAACCTCGATTTGATCCAAGTAAATTATAAAATTGTCATTTTTATCATATTTCTGTACTTGCATGTTGATTGTATTATCAATCTATGTTATTTTATGTGAATAATCATGATAGCCATCGAAATTTCACTTGTACATCCAGTATGTTCTGATTGATTCACTTTGGTATGCAATAATGACAATATGAATATGCATTCATTTAGCAATACACTTAGTAAAATCTCTGCTCTCACTTCTTTCATGTAAGGACTTCTAGTTCACTGATTAATTTTTTGCGATCAATAATACAATGATAAAACTATAAAAGATTGCCCTTACGGTACTTAAATTCGTTACTTAATTTTTTGTGATCAATAATACAATGACAAAACTATATATCTGTATAACATTGGCAACGGGAGACTTCTACCATGCTTCTACTGAATTAAACTATTACTATCAATGTAATGTTCAGTTTGATTATTTATCGTTTCATAACAGGCTGCATTTTATTCAACAAATAATATAGTATGTAATTTAATATTACATATCATTCATATGAAAATTATTTTCGAATGCAGCTATATTATCGTTTAACTAAACGAATATAATAAATGTATTAACAGCACACCGCGGTCTCAACAACAATACAAATCTTGTGCGTAATGTGTGCATAAAATCACGTGACTCGTTAAAAGTGACAACAAAACCTCAGGTGTGAAAATTTCGATGGATCCTAACCAGGGTTTGTCTCTATAAACTATGTGCTGACTACTTCTCCGTGTGCGTCTTTTTTATAGTTATTCTTATAGTCTTATGTTTCTTGTTGACCGGATTATCTTGGCAGAGGTGATATTAATGTGTCCTTTCCTTTCCTATCGTCTTGTGTTTCTTTTAATTACGAGGTGGTTTAACTTGCTTAGTTGGTTAAACTGGCAATTGATTGAGTTGAAGCCCAATAAGGACCACAAACTTGTCGTATAGCAGGATTTTCTATAAGGGACATCTCATTATTTTTGACCAGGGTTGGGGCCTAAGAGCTCCAATTTTTCCACTATATATTTCCTTTACACAAACATATAGAACTTTTTCTGTGACGTCACATAAACATGTCATTTTCGGATCGGCGGCCATGTTGGTGTAACACGCATATCTCGATGTGGGTTCTGTCCATAGACATAATAGATATAGACCACTGATGGGGTCACGTGACGCGTGGCACCCATGGGCAGCAAAATGTTACTGACACATATGCACCCAAAAATTGCAGTTGTATGTTGTAAACTGACCGCAAAAGTCTAAATTCCAATACAATTCCAATGCTGTTTCGTTGCTGTTGTACAGGAATTATATTAATATTAGTAAAGCTCTCGTCATCCATTAAATCTTTTATTTGAGATATAACTTCGTCTTGTACAACATTCATATACATACTATCATATAGATTAACAACACCAGGTAAACAATTGATGGAGCTCACACAAACCCAATGTGAATGACCAGTATGTAATATTTGTATAAAGTCTCCGTATACAGCGTCGACGTTTTTACAAGGTACGAGACTAGGTCTTTGGAAGCCGTGAATAAATGAATTAATTTGTTGGATAAGATACTGTGACATCTGAATGATGTCATTGTCAAGCCAGCCAACTGCACTTGTAAACAACTTGAACTGTTCTTCATCCAGATTACAATATGGTTTGTATTCCTCACCTTCATATTTTGTTATCAATGAAATTTCGACATCGTCATCACTTACATATGTATCATTGTCTGTGGACTTCCCAGATTAGGAACCTTAGGAGATGGTTTGTTAACAAGGCGGCAAGTATAACACATCCAATCTGTTTTGTGGTTTTTAGGTTTAATTTTATAGCCTAAACAATCAAGTGTATATCCCGGATATTGGGAGATTGGTTCTTCAGATAGAGAAAAATGTTCTACCAGTACATGTTCTTCTTGTATTTTTACTTTGCGCAAGCATTTCCCCCTCAAAAATGCAATCAAAGTTACGTTTTTGTGTCTCACTCTTTTTCCTCGAACAGGAACCCACTTATTTTCCACAAGAGGGTTTACACCGGAAAAAATACTAAACATTTTACTTAATTCGCAAGGTGCAGTGGAGATGTTGACCGATCAAACAATAGAATCACAGTAGGACAGTATGGACCAGGACAGTAACTTTACGGTCAAACCCTTCTTAGCTCGAATACATATATGATGGTCATAGAAACGGGAAAAAGATTACAAAATTGTTATATGATGTCTGAATTTTTATATATCACGATTCCATTCTCAAAATACGAACCGGACTTTCAGCGAAGTCTTGAGATTAGAATGTGCTATATTTAGCAAAGATTAGTACTAGAAGTGTTTGGTGCATCACCAAGACTTCCAGCTGTGTGTTGACATTGGTCACGTGACTGCGCCTTACGAATTGTCTCTAAATAAAAAACCGCTAAACCAAATGACAATCTGCTTTCGGAATGAAATTTTCAACGTTCAGCTGAAGATTTAGAGCTATATTTAATCAATATTAAAGATCCAGGTAAAGAAGCCTCTAAAGTCATAAGTTTTTAGTTTTGGATTTATTTTCCTCACTCAAGTGCTCACGCGATTAGGACCTCTTTACGACTTCGTCCATACGACTCCAATAGGGTAACTCCTATATGACGGTTATACGGGGACGTGCCACATTTTTGGGGTCCATATTCCAGCTGAGAAAAACTTTTTGGGTATGAGATAACAAATTTCGGACTTCTTTGGTATTCTATTTTTGACTTTTCAAGAATTTTTTTAAAATATTTTGCAACATTTTTGTGTATTTACTTAAAATCAATCAACCTGCTGGAACTTTTTGGGTACTTCACCTTTTCCAAATTGGTACATCTCCATCCCTGAGGAGCTGGAGTTACTCCCGGGATTTGCAGGTTGAGCAGGATTAGTATGTGATGTTGATTTGCTGATGGAGGTACCAATACGACCAGCTCGATGCTGAAAGAAAACCTTTGATTTACTTTGATTTTGAGTGTCCTTTTCTATAATATCAGCTTCTTCTTTAGTGATAGTAAAATTAATTTTATGACATTCATCCATTAAATTATGATAATCATAAGAAAAGAATTTGTCTTCGTATAAGTCTAAAATACTTTTTACATCCCTGCTTTCTGCAATAAAATCCTTATTATAAGGGTGCACTAGGCTGAGGACCACAGAATTTATTGAGCAACTATTTAATTTGCCATAAAAATCTTTTAGTTCACTCTCTGTTGCTAATGGTACATCTTTCGTATTAATAATATCAGTACTCTCTGTAGTTTTATCTTGTACATTACTGCCTGCATTTTCAAACAGATTATCTAAATTTTCCTTCACATTTTTGCTTGATGTTATATTGCTATCCTCGATAGTCGAATAAGTTACTTCTTGAACATAAGTAGGTATAATCCACGTGCATTTTTCTTGAGTACAGGCAAGTTTTCCATTCATTCGTGTCCACAATTTAATGTAAAATAACACACCTGTTACATGGGAACAGCATTCCCCTAAGCAAGCCATACAATCTACGCAATGTGTTGCAAATATTGCTTGCACCATAATAATAATAATAATAATATATACATTTATATAGCGCTTATATCAAAAGTGCTTTACAAATTTAAATTAAATGAAACTATAAGGAACTGAGAAAGTAAAACAGTATCTAAGACATCTAAGCCATCTAAAAAGTTAAAAATTTAATTAACTATTCAATTGTACAATATATATTGTTAGCAGTATTCATTAAACGCTTTCTGGAATGAAAAAGTTTTTAACATGCGTTTAAAATATGATATTGAAATACAAGATCTCAAATCATCACTGGCATATTATTCCATAATAACGGTGCTGCCACAGAAAAGGTACGGTCCCCATAAGTTTTAAAATTACTTGAGCAGACATATATATAAATTGTTTTTGGATGTGGAACGTAGACATCTTGGAGTATTATAAACCTCTAACAATTCTTTCACACATACATGGGGCTAGGCCATGAAGAGATTTGAAAGCAAGCAACAATATCTTGAAATCAATTCTTTGACAGACAGGAAGCCAATGAAAATCAAATAAAATTGGAGAAATATGATCATATTTGCGAATACATGTAACAAGTCGTGCTGCTGCATTTTGCACACGTTGTAGTTTCTTGATTAATAATTTAGAAATTCCAAAATATAAGGAGTTGCAATGATCTAATTTGGACGTAACAAATACATGCCTTAACAAATGTAACCATCTCCTGCTGCAATCAACCACACCCGTACAGATTTTTCATTCATCCTTTGGGAATGTCTAACTTTCCCAGTCACAGTCACTAAAAACTTATTTCCAATCTTTTTAGCAATGACGCTAGTAACAAAGCCAGAAACCAACTGGTTATAAGCTAGAAGACTCTTGAAAGCCTTGAATTGACTCTTCACTCTTAGCGAGATCTTCTAGTCGTTTGCATTTACGCATGTGCGGCTTCTATCAACATTATTTGTGTGAAAATAAAACTTTTCAAGATCTCAACAGGGCTATACATACTGTGTTTCACAGCAGAGAAACATATCATTAACATTTTACAGCCTTTGTAGTTTTATACCGCTTTGTTATTAAATTAAACATGTCGTGAAATATTAGCAAACATTGAAGTTGATAATACACATTGAAAATATTTAATTCACCTTAAACGAAGTATTGACACGTTTGACAATTTATTTTCACCAAAGTAATTATCCAAGCATTTAAAAACCTAAATATGTACTGATTTCATAAATACATGACTTTATATTCATGCACACAGACTATCAACACAATTCCTTCTCTCGAATGCCTATGCAAAGACAATGATATCATGAAATATTGTGTTATTGGCCCAAAAAAACAGGGACATTAGTCTGACCTCTGCTAAAATGATCATTAATGAAGAACAGAGGCCATTTAAAAAGGCCTCATCGTTCGAAAAATAACATTATTTACTTCTTATATCCATGTTATTGAACTAAGTTATATTTAAAATTCGCAATATGATTTTTTACACAATTTTAACAAGGGGAATAAAGTCGTAAAATCCCCTATTAATTACTGGCGAAACTAGAAGTTAGCTATTCTTTTCCTTCTGCAATGGTGGTTTGATTTGTAACATTATAAATGATCATATTTACATAAAGAGAAAAGCATGGAAATTCGAATCATATAGTCACGCGCTTCATAGATATTCTAAAACATAAACTGTTTCCAGAAATTGTTATAAATCCTTACAGTCTTTTTATAACCCCGCACTAAAAAGCCATGGAAGAAGTTGAATTGCAAATGTTTACATTCGCTGTGCATTGGTCAACTTATTTTTCAGAAGGTAAGACATCGACTTCTAGCCGTATTTCATGTTAATTTTTCATATTAAAAGTCACGGGATCAATAGCTATAGCAGACATGAAATTATATCGATAATTTATCTCTCAAAATTGGTATAACTTTACTCAAAAGAAGTGACAAATTTGCGGCTCAAATGCCATTTGGCACGATGCTCACGCTACCTCGTGTAATAGCTTGTTCCAAGGACAAGATATGATAATGAATCAACTGCGTCGACAGGTGGAAAACATTCTGCTTCGAAACTACTTTCAGGAACTAGTAAGGGATCCACACCGATAAATGAAACCTTGTCTATATAACCCTTTTTACAACAGCATCAAGCTTATCAGCATAACTTGATAATTTAATACTTTGTGCAACATGAATTCAAGGAATAACACTTTCGACGTTCGTGTTTGCTAATGCAATTTTCAAACTGCAACTCCAACATGGCAGGCAATCAATATTTTGAGGCCTGTGACGTCAAATGTAAAACCTGTATAGAACGTAAAAAATTTTCACCTAACCTTAAGTAAAATATCGAGGTGCTTTGTTTTATCAAGCCAACAGCCAAAAATGCTGGTTTAGATTATAATGAGAGCTAAGAATGCATCAATTCGTTCTTCTTTGTATTGTAAATGGAATTAATGATAACAAATGAGGCATCATTTTTTTTGCTTACCCAACCTTTTATGAGAATAATTTTGTATTTTCCCAACCCCGGTCATAAATATTAATCAGTCCCTAACGACTTTGAGAACCAGTCACCATTACGACGGTCAAACTGGAACCAATTTATTATTCACATTACCCAGATCTATTACAAGAATGACAGTGGGTGATGACGTTAATTACCGTAGAATACAATTTCACATATACGAGACAAAACAGCACAATGATTACAAATTACATTACACAACAAATTGAAAGTATCAGACTCAATTATCTCATCAAAAATCAAATGCAAATTAATGCAACAATATTCACATTGTATTCTATTTGATTGTAGTAGCTACTTTATACTTTAGCAGTTAGAATGTGTGTATATATTATCTTATTAGTTTGTCTCTTGAAATTAGTTTTGTGAAGAAGCTCACATGCCTCACAGCTAAACCATGTATTTTGTCAATAAATGATGATGGTGATGATAATTCTCGTTGGTGCCCTTTTCTTTCTGCAATCTTATGCAATAGAAACGACAATTAATCTCGCCTCTCCATACGCTAGGTGTATACTCCAACATCTTGACACGACATGAGCTTACATAAGCGTGTTGTGAATTTCTGGCAAATCTCGTGGAAAGTTCGGCGTATAAACTGAGCCTTGTTGGTCTGCATCTCAATTTACTTATTACTGAAAGAGATTAATATTTTTTTATTATATTGTTATTATTATATGGGTCTCTAGCAAATCTCACCTCCCAGGGAAAGCCGCTGATATCCGCATTAGCATTGTAGACCAGAATGATGGACAGACGATAATTTGGATATACATTCACATTAAAATATAGATTCAATAAAAGATTTGACAATCAATAGCACTAATCAGAAGAGGCGAATCCAGGAAAATTGATAATTGAAAATTGATAGTTGAAAATTGGCCGTCGCGCTCCTGGTGAAGCCCCTCCCTAATTAAGGAGGTCATGGGTAATTTTTTTAAATTATTTAAATTAAAGGTGATTTCTAGCTGCTTACGTGTCCTGTCAGTCGCGGCACTCGTTTGGTCGTTAATATTCACTAGGCTCTTCAATTTATCATTATTTTGAATATAACCATATTTAAGATATAATTTATTATTGCTCAATGACTGATTTGGTAATAATATCGAAATATATCACATCTTGAACAAATGGTGTTAAAGAATTGATGTAAACTTATCAACTTATCTTTTGCTTCAATATCTTCATCAACGATCAACGATCAACGATGTAAACAATCGATAGGTAAGCACAGATATTTTGAATTTGCTAGAGATGGGAAAGAAACGGGCCAAACAGAGTACCAGTGACAATGAAGGCTTAGAATGTAAATGCAATGATAAACTGAAGGAATCGATCAATGAAATGAGGGAAGAAATATCTGAATTAAAAGAAATTATTTCTAAATTTATCGAGCGGGAAAAGTTGCCATGTCAACCAAATTCTTGGTCACAGGTAGTGGCTACAGCCCCTGACAATGCATTAATTGTCAATAGAACAATTAATGGAACAACAAAAAAACTGCACAAAGCTTCTTTCAGATGAACCTTCTGAAAAAATAATAGAAAAACTAAAGAAAAGTAAAATTAATATTAAAGGATCAATAATTACAACAAAAGGGAAAACAACCTCGATGGAAGTGCCGAATGAAAAGCTAGCCAGCATAAAATCATCCTTAAGTAAAGGTAAAATTACCTACAAAGAAATAAAAAAAAGAGATCCAGTCGCAATTATTCCAAATGTTCCGAAATGGATGACATCTAAAGCTATCCATGATTCACTGCTTGCTGACAATCCAGACATTTTTGAGAGTCAAAATGACATTATTAATTTATATCTGTTTCCAACAAAAGAGAATGCTCTTGATCAAAGAGTATCCTTACGACTAGCATCCAAAGCATTCTCTAAGCTTGCCGAGAACAACATGTGGCTAAGACTTGATTCAATACTAAATGTCTGCGCCTATCCAGATCTGAAGCCGATTCGATGTTTTCATTGTGGCCGTCTTGGTCACAGTACAAAAAATTGTGAAATGATTGACGAAGAGTCAATTTGCTTTAATTGTGGTGATCAACATCCACTGAACGGGAAAAAGAAATGCAGCAGGAAAGAAAGAAAATGTGTCGCATGCTGCAAATCGAAGGCATTCCAATGCAAAGCAACATCGCATCACACCTTCGATGGCAGTTGCCCACTACTACTCTTACACATAAAACGCAACATCGGAAATACAACTTTCACAAACGCCACTTATTGAATCATCGAAAAACAACTTCAGCATATGACCCAAACAAAATACCGCAATGCCCATCAATAATCAACAATTCCGAATATCAACTGGTTTATTTAACTCATCCATCAGTAAATATCAAGTAACTACGACTAACACCAAAACAAAACTTTATAAAATATTGAAGCATATCGTATTATCCACCATAAACAATTTATATGTCACAATAACTACATCATTCACTACTGTACTCAAATGTTTTTCACAGATCAACCAATACTTTATAACACTTATCTATCTAATAATGCTCTGCTGTGGTGATATACATCCCAACCCTGGACCAATTCATAATATTAACATCGTCAGCTGGAACTGCAACAGTCTAAAGGGGAAGCAGCACGAAATCGACCACCTCACTAATAAATTATCACCGAATATCATTGCCCTATGTGAATCCAAATTAAACACTAATATCAGCAATAAGCAAATATACTTAGATGGATTCACTCTACATAGGAAAGACCGTCCCAACAGCACTGCTGGAGGTGGGCTTGTATTCTACATCAACGACAACATCGCTTGCAGAAGAAAACCTAAATGGGAAAATAACGAAATTGAGATGATGGCATTCGATATTAAATTTGGCTTAAAAAAGGTGTCAATAATATTAACATACCGGCCACCAAATTTTGCACTGAAAAAGTATTTTGACTGTCTGAATAGTATTATGGAAACATTACTTAGATCAAGATCTGAGGTAGTATTGCTAGGTGATTTGAATTGCGATATTAGCAAAAAAGTGAATAACACTCCTGGACAATCCCTTCAAGAATTTATTGATAACTACGCTCTCATCAATCTGATCAATGGACCAACCAGACCATCATCAGGGACATCACTTGATGTCATACTCGTATCGCATCCAAGAAACTTCGTTGCTAGTAACATCATCGCAACTGGAGCTTCCGACCACAGTATCTGCATGACAACATACAAAACTAAATGCCTACGCACACAGCCAAGATTAATAACTTACAGAAAAACGAAAAATACAAACTTTACTTCACTCAATAATGATCTCTGTGGGATACAATGGGAACGTATGTACACTATTGATAACGGTGAGCTACTGTCAGCCGATGATGTATGGAACAGATGGTTCTTTGAAGTTAACTCAGTGATAGAGAAACATTCACCATTGACATCTAAACTTATCAAGGCACAAAGACCACCATGGATTACAGCTAAAATCGACGAAGCTATCAGACTCAGAGATCACTTATCGAAGTTACCACGAAATGAAGAAAATACCCGCCGCTTCCACACTCAACGGAATCTAGTCACAAAACTTAAACGACACAGCCTCCAACAATATCTCGAAACATCTTCAAAGACTGAACCCTCAAAATTTCACCTTAACCTGCAAAAAATGACTGGTATTGGGAAAAACAAATCTGCTAATGTAGCTAATTTATTGGAAAACAATTGCTTTATAACCTCCCATAAGAAAAAGCACAAATAATAGGAAGATATTTTAAAAAATGTATACCACCTACTCCAAACTGGACTGCCGACTATCTCAAAAATCACCCAAGCATACATCAAATCATGAATCGCTCCTGCACTTCCTTCTGTTTTCAATACACATCAGACAATGAAGTAAATAACATTATCAAAAGATTCAGAACTAATAAGGCAACTGGGGCCGATAACATATCCGTAAGCTTCCTCAAAACTATCCTACCTAGCCTCACCTCTCCTATTACCGATCTATTCAATCACTTAATAACAATAAATGAAATACCAAAAGCCTGGAAACATGGCATAGTCTCACCAATATACAAAAAAAACGATCCATCAAATAAAGAAAATTATCGACCAATTACCATCCTCACTCATATCTCCAAAGCATTCGAGAAAATCTTACCAAATCAACTGCAAAATCACTTCAAACCAATTTTCCCACCTGATATGTTTGGCTTTGTACATAGTGACGGTGCTGAAATGGCCCTCATGAAACTCACACAAGATTGCAGAACAGCCATCAACAAAAAACAAACTACTGCAATCGTCTCCCTCGATCTCTCCAAGGCATTTGATATGGTACACCATAAACTTCTGATGGAAAATTGAGAGCTTACGGTGTAAATCCATCAAGTTGTAACTTAATCAACAATTACCTAAGTGGAAGAACACAATCTATCAGAGTTGAAAGTCAGACTTCCTCGCCCTTCTCCTGCCCTCGGGGAGTCCCACAAGGATCGATAATATCACCACTACTATTTAATATCTACGTAGCAGACTTTTCATTTCTTCCAATAACCTCTTCCATCATACGATACGCAGATGATACAAAGCTATACTATTCCTCCAACCACAAAAACACTGCTGTCCAACACCTCAACAAAGACTTGGAAAATGTGCACCAATGGTTCCAGCTGAATTGTCTAAAACTGAACCCCTCAAAAACTCAATGCCTACTAATCACTCACATTCCAGAACCCGACATTCACGTTACGAGCGCAAATCTTCTAAGTACTAATCAAATACATAACAAACACATTACAATCGACGATGTAACCTTACCTTGGCTCAATATAATAAAGATACTCGGTGCTCACATTGACAGTAGATTAAACATGAGATGTCATCTTCGCAATTGCATCAGAAAAGCCAATCTCTCCCTATATCAAATCAAAGGTTAAAAATCCCTAAACCCACACCTTGCCAATACACTTTACAAGACATACATCCGTCCTCACCTAGAACATTGTAGCCTACCTCTTCTTGGAATTAATCAAACGGATAGACTAAAATTAGAAAGAATTCAAGAAAAATCACTAAAACACCTAGCACGACCCAATACTGCTAAAGAATATCGTCTTCCATCTCTACACGTCAGAAGAATAGTAAAATTAACCAATATGATCCACAAAACACTCATAACAGAAACTCCAAAACTTTTACATTCCCTATTCAAGATATCCAACACTAAATATACGTCATCTTGCCGTCCAAACAAACTCATCCCACCCATTTGCAGAACAACCCTGATGAAATGGTAAATTGTAGCAGTAGGTACTAGAGTCTGGAACTTTATCCCGGAAGTAATACGTGGGGAAGCAATAAGAACATTCAAAGAGTCAACTCTTGCGTATTTGACATCCCTGGAATGGAAAATAAATTATTGGTTTATGTCAATCAGCTGTCGATAGTTAGATTATAATGTTATAAATATCAAAAACACTAGCATTCTCCTGATAAATATAATACAATTAGCATAATTATGGAACTTGTCTCGTTCAAAAAAACGAGAAAAAAAAAATAAATAAAAAAAATAAAAAAAAATAATAAAATAATAAAATAAAAATAAAAATTATATTATATTATTAATACTATTATCCTTATCATTATTTCTACTAATTTACAATATTACAATTAATAACTTACTTTTAAATTCGTATCAATGTATAAACGAGCATTTGCTCATTTTGGTTACGAATCGAAATAAAATTATACACACACACACACTGTCGTTTCACAGCCACTTATATTGGTTCACACATGAGTACTTCAGTGGAGTATATAATTTGCCAATAAAAAATTCTAAATAGGAAAATGGGGACAACATCAAGCTTTGACTCAAGGAAAAGAAAAGCATTATTCTGTGAACTAGCATTAATTTATAACAATGACACGAGCGATACCAATACACCTAAAGATAGCCTATTATATAAGCAATGATATAAAGTATTTTAATAATAAATTGGAATAATGTGAAATTTGGATATAGAAATAACAACTTATTAACTATTCCAATTTAGTGGAAGAATGCAGTACCAATCTCAACTAGAAAGCATAATGTAATAACTTCAACATATACTCGGGTTGATTTAATTTGTTGAAGCTATTAGGCCATGCTCTTCGTTTTTCGCCAGATCTGTTCTGTAACCAATACTTTCTCGCAAGTAACTTCAAAATTTTCCAACCATAAATTTCTCTTTTCTATTTCTCTCTCGTTTGACAGCACGGGATAGTTCATACAGCGTAGTAAGGACTTCATTGTTGAACTCAAATTTTGCACTTTGTTTTACTCATAAGAACAATAAAATCGAGAATGCAATTGAACTTTCAAACTTTCATTTTTTCTAAACCAGTCTATTCTCCATTTCTACGCTGTAATAAATTTAGTGTTTCACTGCCGCTGCATGGTGCTAGCTCTCTCACTATTTTTAGGTTTAACGTCACTCCGTTTTTGTCCCCTTTTCAGATGGTCTGTTTTCTGTCCACAGGGCAGCCAGACCAGTTATCTCCATATTTGTCTCAGCGACACTGTCTACGCGATTTGTAATGCAGCAGAATTCAAATGAATCAACTCGAAGCCAATAATATTGTTAGAAGAGAGATAGGAATTCAAAATATGCTGCATGAGGTGATGGAGACTAGACCAAGAATCCATTGATAAGGATCGGAATACAGAATTTTGAAACAGAATTACTGAAACTCAATGGGAAAAGAGGGGAAAATGGTGAATACAATATTTGCTAATGTAGGGAAAACAATAATAAGAAAATCTCAGCCAACGTTGAGGCTCAATCATATGGAAATAAAACAATATTTCTTGAATGCTGACTGTCACTTGCACAACAGTTGCGACAGTCAGTAATCCCCCTTTTTAAATAAAAGTTTCCATTTCTATTTCATGAATCTCGTTGTGATTTATAATGGTTTGTTAGATAGTGAGTCACGATTAAGGCATGACAGGTTTTTGATAGTATAGTGGTTTAAATAGTGATTGATATCTTTATTGATGATAGTTTATAAAAGTTATGTCTCGGTCGTACTGTTTTAATAAAAGATCAAAACACACATTTGGAATAGTATGTTCTTTCGAAATATGTTAATTGTAAATATAATTTAGTAGCCGAGGGTGGATGAATCCTGCAATGCCTTGTAAATAAAACTGTTAGTTACATTGAAGGAAATACAAAACAAGTTAGAAAAAGATTTCGAAATTTTATGGGAAAGACAAAAAGATATACAAACAATCTTAGAGATGAAAGTAGAAACGATACAATAATCAGCGATAGTAAAACAATTGCATTAACATTAACATCAGGTCATCTGCTTGAAGTGATATGAGCAGACATCATACGCAAGATCAGAAATTGATTTATGGAAATAATTATTGAGAGTTTTAATCCCTATATTTAATGATGAAAAGGTTTATCAAAGTTGGAAATCAGCTTTTATGACATGTATAGATGCACCACAGTCAACATCCGAAATGAAATTACTACAGTTGTTAAATATGAAGCATCTACATCAATTGCGGGCTTAGGTATTTTGTCTGTAGTTCACGAAGCAGCAAAAAACAACTTAGAAGTCAATATGCTATTAAACAAAAGAATTTTGTTATCTATGCTTAGCAGCAGCAGGACATAGATGCGCTAAATGTAATCTCTGAGACGCATGCGATTTGACTGAAGAAACACACAACAGGCTATTAGTCATAAGAACAAATTGAGATAATCAGTCTGTTACGATAATAACAGTACTGGTAGTTCTAAATTACAATACGAGGAAAGTAGTAGTGCTTCATTGGATGATGGGTCAACAAGGCCGTATTTCAATCAAGACATGGCGTCAGAGTTCGGATTACGGAGGTACAACGTACGACGGCGGAAGTTTCGGTGTGTACTTTTACCAGAAAAATAAATCAATTTACAAATATGCATGTGAATTGTACATTCGAGAGTATTGAGGGGAATTAGAGAAGACCAATATCAGCATAAATTTAAGACAATTAGTCACAGGGAAATTACAGCCAACAGTCTTCAAAATGAATCGGAAATTAATCTCATCTACAAATCGAAAAATTCCAAAGTTAGCAAACTAAAAAATTACAGATATATTAATTTGAGTTGACAGCTAAAAGTTACATTATTCATTATAGAGATTAAAAGAATAATTTTGCTGGGATAGACTTGCACTGGTAAAGTCAAAGAAGATATTTTGAATATAAGAGAGAATACAACTCATTTAAGCTACATGTTCCATACATGCCACAAGATGTTCTTTGTTATCCTATTCCTACTCAGACACTATCAATCGTTTCAATCAGATTTAAATCGGTTAACAGAATGGCAAAGCGAAAATTCAAAACCATTCCTCTGTTGAATGACAGAGAAAAGAGCTTGGTTTATCGCGCTTCTCAAAAATGCCGTCCCATCTCCTCAGTTTGCACTTTCGATGATGGGGCACTATCAGATTTTCCACAAAGGACTGATGCTGAAAACGATGTTTTATGCCATGTTTCCTTTAGCTACGAAAATGTTCTACTCGTTCCAAACAATTTGTCTTCAAATCTATTAGCTCAGATATTTCTATACTGCTGTCTTATTTACATTGTGATATGCCGAAGATATGAAAATCAGCTACGGTGTGTCCCACTATTAAAAATGGCAGTCGCTGTTCGCCTAGTAATTATAAAACATTTTAACATTTAAATTCTTTGAAATTTATTCCTTGCAAATTGATTCAGAAAATAAAAGATCTTTAATTTCCGAAGAATGATATGGTTTTCTTTCGAGGAGATCCACCACTACTTGTATTAATTACAATCGTCAAAGGAATGTACTCGCCATACCAATAATCATCTGTACTGAGTGTATATATTTTGATTTTACCTCATTCTAAATTATTACACAAGCTAAACTCATATGGATTTCATCACGAGTTATTGCAATGGGTTAAGTGCTTCTTATCCAACTGTTTTGAGTGTGTTATCATTGACAATGCCAATCTGTATGAAACCGAATTAGGGTCAAAATTCGATTCAAATGGCGATGATGCATTTCACATGGCGACGATGTGTTTTCAAATGGCGATGATGTCTTTTCCGAAATCTGTGTACTGTTCGAGAGAATCACTTCCTCGTACTCTGGCAACGAAATGGCATATTTTGGCATGCTGTTTAGCGTTTAATAAAAATAAATGTGGAAATTACGTAGCCAGCGTGATTATCGACCTCACCTCGTGGCTATTTTCTCTTCAATAATTTTTAAACTTGACAAAATTTGCCTCATGTGTTCCTCCATTACGTTGCATAACGTATGTACTTCCGCGCTAGGATGTTTGCAGTCGTCGGTTTTGAAGGGATTTGATTTTTGCTTGCTGTCTTTTATTTACTTTGATCTGCTCTTAAATCGGGAGAGGATAAGATCGAGCCAACTACCGTTTTGGTCATAGAGACTTTGTTCATCTCTCTGTGCGGTTTGTTATTCGATTTCAGATCCACTAGGCTAACAATTTTTCGATTGTTTCTTGATCTTGACCAATGGCTGTCATTGCAAAGCAATGGGAGAATCAAGACAACCATAGGTCAATCTACACAATGGAACTGACAATCGTAAAGTTAGACTTGAATTTTATCGTAATAAAAATGAAGACAATCATTTATAAAGATTATCAGGTCTGATTTTAGCATTTTTTGTATGGATTCTGGTCATGTTTGTTGCCAGTGTATCACTGTCTGAGCAAGCAGCATGTAAAAGAGCTTTCTACAAATTATTTTGGAGAATTAGCAGTAGTTTGGACGGATATTTCTAACATCCAGAAGTACATTATACAACGAAATGAAGGAACACGGGAGGCGAGAGTTGTCAAGTTTAAAAATTATAGAAGAGAAAATAGCCACTAGATGGTATCGATAATCATGCTAGCTAAATACCTTCCCCCTTTGTTTTATTTAAAACGTGCAACAGCTTGCTAAATAATGCCATTTACTTGCCAGAGTTCAAGGGGACGAACGAAGAAGTTACATTTTGATCCCCTATTCAGGTCTGCACACAGGCTAATTTTCTACAGCGATTCAGGAATATACATCATTGCTTTGTGAAAACACATCATTGTAATGATATATACAGTGTGAACTCAAACAATACTACAAATCTCAGGGTTAAATCTTCTCTCTTTTTTATTCGTACTCAGTTCTGACTTATTATAACACTTTTCTATTGTTCTATCCTGAATACAATCGATTTCACAATAAATCAAAGGTCAATTTATTTGTCATTACATTGTTCCCCTTCTTGTAGTCGATGACCTCATCGATTTCCTCTGATAAGCAAGGTTCTGACCCATTGTCCAAAGCGTTTGGGTGAGCGTCTGATCCTCTGTGGACGAGTTGCTTGCAAGGAGTCATTTTCTGTTGATGTACCACCTTCACTGTCACTGTCATCGTCTGTGTTGGTGGTGCTGGATGATTGGTTTGATTGTGAGTCACTGTCATCATCATCACTGCCATATCTACCATTGGGAATAGGTTGATTTTCATCATTACCAGTCTGATCGTCATCATCTCCATCATTGTGACTCTGTTGCTCTTCATCACTACCATCATCACTGTCTTCGCCATCACTCACTTGTTGTGCCACATCTGAATTTGTTGTTGAAGGATTTGCATTTTGTTGTGGAATGTCTACTCGATCTATATACCTTAATAAATTATTGAAATGAATAACTTTCCTCGATGATGACTTTTCTCTTCCCTCTTTATAAATGCGATAAACTGCATCCGATAATTTTTTCTTTACAATATAAGGGCCGTCCCATTTTGGGTACCACTTCTTGCAGGCACCACGGGGAATGCGGAAAGCCTTGCACATAACCTTGTCACCTTCCTGGAATGGCTCACCATGGACCTTACGGTTATAGTACTCTGCTTGGCGTTCAGTTGATGTCTCCATGTGGTCCCTCGCAGTGGCATAATCTTGTTGCAGGCGTCCTTGCAAATCACGAACATACTCTCCGACCGTTCGTTCCTCGCATGTTGGGGGCAGTTGGTAGACAGCATCAATAGGCATTCGAGCTTCTCTTTCCAAGAAAAGGTTGAAGGGAGTGAAACCAGTAGAGGTATGGACAGTGCTGTTGTAGGCTAAAAGAGCTTCATAAAGTTCGACATCCCAATCAGGAGATTGCTTGACTTTTGCATTGAGGATGGTTTTCAATTGTTGATTGTCTGCCATGTAGGATCTAATTATCTGTTGTAAAGTGCGATTGAGACGCTCTGTAGCTCCGTCTGATTACGGATGATATGGTGTTGTTCTTGTTTTGTTGATACGTAGCAGCTTCACTAATTGTTGGAATTGATGTGATTCAAATTGGCTTCCTTGATCAGTATGAATGGTTTCAGGCGAGCCATACCGACAGACATACTCTTCAAAAAATGTTTTCACGACTGACGGTGCTTCTTGATTTCGTAGGTTGTATGCTTCCGCAAATTTTGAAAAATGGTCTATTACCACCAGAATATAAGACTTTCCTAATGAAGATGAAGGATGGATAGGTTCCATCAAGTCAATTCCCACGCGTTGTCCAGGGTAACCAGATAGGAGGGATTTCAGTGATGCTCTATTCTTTGTTGATGTGCTTTTCATTTTGATGCAGACATTGCAACTTCTTACATAGGATTCTACATCCTTGCGCCATCCTGCCCAGAAAAATCGCTCAATTATACGTTGGCAGGTGGATCTGCAACCTGGATGTCCCATTGCATCATGACATATTTTGAGAGCTTCATTGACATATGTTTGCGGTACCACTATTTGATAGGGCCTCTGGTTTGATGAAGGTACTTTGCGATGCAATACTCCGTTGCGTATGGAAAGAAATTGCCATTGTTGCAGTATATGTCTATCGCCTTTACCCACGTGAGTAGTAGTAGATATCGAAGGAGCAGTGCTATTATCTTCGAGGCAATTTATAAGGTGCTCGAGTCCGGTACTTTGAAGTTGTATCTCCCGCCAATGATTTTCTATATTTCTGTCATTGTGAACACCGACAAACGTCAATTCTTTGTTGTCTTTTGATTGAGGCTCTTCATTGCCATTGCTTTCATTGTGAACACCTACAAGCATCGATTCTTTGTTGTCTGTTGGTTGACCGTCGTCATTGCCATTGGTGCAAACACTCACGAAACTCAATTGCTTGTTATCTTCTTGTTGCTGCTTGCAGTAGCGGCATGTGCATTGTAAAGCTCTAGAAAGTCCATCAGCATTTGTGTGTGTTGTACCTGGTCGATGCTGCAGTTGATAAGTATAACAGCTCAACTCCTCCAACCAGCGAGCGACTTGAACTTCTGGATCTTTGAAGCTATGAAGCCATTGAGTGATGCATGATCAGTGCGCAAGATAAAGTTGTTGCTCACTAGAAATGGTTTGAATCGTCTGACAGCGTTGATAATTGCCAGGAGTTCTCGACGAGTAACACAATAGTTATTTTGCTCACGAGATAGTGTCCATGAAGCATAAGCAATGGGTCTTTCTCTACCGTCTTGTACTTGCGATAGAACAGCTCCTGTGGCAACATCATTGGCATCCGTGTCCAATATGAAAGGGCTACTGCTGTGTAGAACATCAAATGAAGGAAAGGCTAGTACTGATGCTGATATAAGCTTTGACTTGACACTTTCAAAAGCTTGTTGTGCATCATCAGTCCAGGCTACAGGTCCCCTTTCGCGGCATTTATCTTTAACTACATGTAAAGGTTTCACAATATGTGCAAATCCAGGTACAAAGCAACGGTAGTAGCCTGCAAATCCAAGAAAACTCTCTAACCCTCTCTTACACGTAGGCAATGGCCAGTTTTCGACTGCAGATACTTTTCCAGGGTCAGCTCCAATACCATTTTGAGACAATTGAAAACCAAGGTATTGCACAGTTTTCCTGAAGAATTGACACTTCTTTGGTTGTAGCATAAGATCAGCCTTGCGTAATTGCTCAAATACCTCTTCCAGTCTATCAAAATGTTCGTCAATAGTTTTTCCAGTAACTAATATATCGTCCAGATACGCTCTACAAGTAGACCAGGTCAACCCTGACAGCACCCTTTCCATTAATCGCTGAAAAGTTGCTGGTGCATTGGAGAGGCCAAAAAGGATTTTACGATATTGATAAAGTCCAAACGGCGTTACGACAGCCGTCTTTTGGCGATCCTCTTCAGCGACTTCAATTTGGTGGTACCCTTGAGTTAAGTTTAATGAGATGAAATACTTAGTACCATTCAGACTTTGCAGAGTGTCCTCAATACTTGGCAAAGGAAAAGCATCCTTCCGTATAACAGCGTTTAATTTTCTAAAGTCTACACATGGTCTGAGCTGTCCATTTTTCTTACGGACAAGAACAAGAGGACTGGTCCATGGGCTATTGCTTGTCTCTATAATTCCATCTGTTAGCATTCTATCAAATATCTCATTTGTCTCTTTTATCTGTGCATGTTGAAACCTTCTCATAGGCTGACGGATTGGCCTTGAATCTCCAGTGTCAATATGATGTTTAAGTAAATGTGTATGCCCCCGCTCCTCATCTGTACAGGAGAAAATATCACAGTACTTTTTGCATAAAGATATTACACGTTTACCATCAAGTTCTCCAATATGTTCTACTGAAATCAACTTTTCTAATGTCTGGCGTCTTTCATCAATTTTGTTATCAATACCACAAATCGCATTACAACCTGCTGCTGTTGAATCTAATATCTCTAGATGACCAATCTTAGTATTTTGATAGATGGTAAGCGGCATATCACTTAAATTTATAACAGGTATAACAAGTCCATCTGAATTAGAGTATGGGACCTTCACTAGAGACTTTCCACATAATATTCCCTCTTGAAGTTTTTCACAGTTATGTTCAATAATCCCGTAATCATAACTACCCCAATTAATTTTTTCCTTGACTGTTAAATTAAGTAAAAGTTCGCTCTGTGGTGGTATGACTGTTGTCACTGAGGCAATTACTGAACAGGTGGGTGTCCCGCTGCGTCTCAAGTACTTGTGCATTGGTATATGTAAATCAAAGGATGTAATCAAATAACTAACATCAGACGACCACTGTGCTCCAAGTTTATTAATGCATAAAAAATCGCACCCAATAATTAGTTGGTGAGATATGTCAGAGTCATTTACTACATATAATTTATGTTTTACAGTTTTCCCTCCAATACAAACAGGCAGTTCTACTACATGCAAAGCTGATATTAGTTTATTATTTGCTGCAGTCAGTGAAGGTAAGCATGCATCTGGTAAAATCACTGCCACTCCAGTACTGTCACATAACGATTTCTGAATGACACACACTTCTGCACCACTATCAATTAGACCATCGACTGTAACATTGCCAATACGAAATTCAACATATCCAGCTTTGCTTCCAATAGTTGATATTCTTTTTGAGTCCTGTATTTGTTGTTGGGAAACCGGTTGACTCTGGCCGATCTCCCTTTCTAGTTTCCCGGCGTTTGTTGTTGTCCGTGTGCTTGATTCGTAGGATTTCTTTTAGGCCGGCGGCAGCCCCTGGCGGTCAGCCTCTCCGCATCTCCTACAAAAGTCTTTGTTTGGGCAGGTATTGTTATCGTGACCTTCCTGCCAACATGCTGTACATTTACTGCTGTCATTTCTCGTTGGTCGATGTGTTTGTTTAAAGTCATTGGACCGTGCATTTGAGAACATCGTGTTGTTATGGCTACCGGTCTGCAACGCGTTGACAGGTGAAGTTAAACAAAGCACTTGTTCTTGAAGCCCAGCTTGAAGTTGTACAAGTTTTGTCAAGTTCACTTCAATCGTCGAAGTTTGTTGTTGTTTGTTGTTTGTCTCTTTTTCTTTGTTGACATTTAAGAACAGACGCAGTTGGACCGCCAGTTCGTGTGGTAAACAATCGGCGACTTCGTGCCAGTCTTGAGTAATCATGTCAGCGCTCGAAGCCCGTTCGATCGCCAAGCTGGATAATTTGCCACACAGAAGTCTTATCTCTGCCATGGACGAGGGTCGTTGGGACAGTATATCCCGTCTGCGCTGCTGAAATGCTGCAAAACGTCTTCTTCAAACCATATTGCTCTCGCATCCTGTTGAAACACTCGTCGAAGTCCTGAGCATATGGCTTGACATTGTCCAGAAAGAATTCCTTGGCTTCTCCGACAAGGTGAGATGATAAAAAACCGAGTTTTTCTTCTAATGTCACTTCGGCTGCACCCTCTACCTCTGATTTAGTTGGTAGTGTTGCCAATAGGTCTACCTCCCAATGCCTCCACTTTGACTCCCCTGTCTTGCCTCCGAATTTTTCTAATTTTATTCTTGGCATGATAATTGTAAGTATAATTCTTTTTTCAGTAACATTATCCCACTTCTGACACCAATGTAATGATATATACAGTGTAAACTCAAACAATACTACAAATCTCAGGGTTAAATCTTCTCTCTTTTTTATTCGTACTCAGTTCTGACTTATTATAACATTTTTCTATTGTTCTATCCTAAACACAATTGATTTCACAATAAATCAAAGGTCAATTTATTTGTCATTACATCATCGCTTTGTGAAACACATCATCGCTTTGTGAAAACACATCATCGTGATGTGAAATACATCGTTAACAAGTGGATCGAGTTTTATCCCTAATTTGGCTTCATAAATCTGACAAAATAACGGTCACCAGTGGTGTTTATTAAGGTTTGGTTTTAGGATCCTTTTTATTGTCGATATACATAAATGAAATTGTAGATTGCATAGAGGGGATCGCTGGTATCATATTTTTAGCAGATGACACGAAGTTACAATACCCTCGCGCAACTGCTGAAACTTCAGACTTTATTACATCAATTCATCGCTTGTAATTTATCATGGAAACTAAATACTGCTCCTCGTAAATGTATTCTGGTTACAACAAAATTGTTAAGTCTGTTCAACACTGATATGTAAACGTGCCACAATCCACTATATTAGGCACAGCTAGAGACTTGAGATTCTTGGACTCCAATCGTTAGAGTATCGGCGTCTAGTATTCGATCTTTGCATTACATTCAAACTAATTAACAAGCTAATTAATATACACTCTAAACATGTATTCAAATTTGCCACAAATATTTATTTTACTGGCAGTCACAACCAAACGTTGATGTTAGCTGTTAGTTGATTCAATGATCTAATTGGACTTCAGACGACATCATTTCCCTAATAGAGTCATCAACGCTTAATCAACTATTTAAAATTAAATTATCCAAAGCAGATCGTTCTAAGCTCTGTTAATGTTATTAGTTTCATGTGATTCACAATCGACTATGTACAATATGTTTTATAACAGTTTAACAGATCTTTTCTTCATATTCTATTACTTTAATCTTAACTCTCAATTTGTACAACACGGCTTTGCATATAAGTGCTACTGAATGAAATACAGGTAGCCAGTATAGTTGCGAAATTTTTCAAGTCAAATAAAAATAGAGATAATACTTTTGTACAAATCCCTATTAATAAATGAGTTACAAAATTAAATACACAAACAAACAAAAAACAAACAACAACAAAAAATTGTATCTACAACAATCTATTTACAAACTGAAAAACTTGAATAATAATCTTACCAGAGCATAATTGAAGCAAGATTGGCATCAATACCACCAGCATTGTCAATTGCTAAAAAATAAAGGTTTGTATGACAGTATGAGGCAAAATATCAATGAAATTACTCAATGCTAAATGCAGAGAAATATAGAAAGTTTGACTCAAAAATTAGGAGTTTAGTCCGTATCTTTGAGTTAACCTTTCTATATACAGTAAATGTGTGTTTAGAACATATCAAGGATCTGCTACGATTTATTCTTGCAATTTGATTGGTTAACGCCAATAATGCCATTTCACCATAGCCGATACATTAATTACAACATTAATTAACAACCGATAATTATTTAAATATGGCATTATAAACTAGCAAGTAATAAAAAGTAAAAAGCAAATACAGTGAATATTTGTAGAGTCATATAAAATTTCATTGAGTTATTGTTTTATGCAGTTTCTTAATCGTTCAAAATAAATCAAATGGCTTGCAGGAGAAATATCTGAGCCAGTAAACAAACATGTTTAAAGTGTATAGAAATATTTTGTACAAATTAACAATTCAGAAACAATTTGCCCAACTTTTACAGTATTGATAATTGTGAGAACATAACATAACATAACTTCATTTCATTAATACATCCCCTCGTCCTTTTATGGCCAATTTGTGCAAGTTCCTATAGATATAAGCATAAAAACTAAATTCCTCGCATAGAAAGGAAAGCTTTCGATAAACTACCAAAACCAAAACATAGGCTAAACAAAATCAAACGCTAAAATTTCAAATAATTAAACCATTTCTCCATAATGCAAGATAACAACATTCTAAAAAGTTATCATACATTCATTCAATAATCTGCTCTTTTAAATAGGCAATTAGCAAACATTTAGTCAATAAATCTTTCTTTGTTTCATTTCTTTCTTCGCGTTCATGGCTTTTTACGAAATTCTTCAAATTAAAGGTAAGAAACATTTTCTTTCCTTTTCAAGTTTTCCCAGTCAGTTTTCCATGATGAATAACAAACATAAGAACATAGAAAATATTGTTTAAAGATAAGAATCCATGACTATGTAAGAAAACAATGTTAAGCATCCATTCTTTTAATTTCAAGAGGAGAAATATAAATTTCTCGATATCAATTTTTTCTCGCAGCTTTTAGTTGATTTAAAAAAGGCCAGCGTACAGATTTCGACTCAGCTTTCTTCCTGTGACGTCACGAAAATAGGAGAATTACATACTTGATCATGGATTGTAAGATCAGAAACTGCTCTGAAAATACGTACCCAACAGTCACAAATATGGGGGATGGCTATGTTCTAAACCAAATAGTTCATACTTTCCGTGAACTATGCTCTGATAGCAGCACTCGAGTCACTTCAGGAGAAAACTAGAAGGCGAAAATTACTCGCCGAGGCGGCTCGTAATTTTCTGATGCCTTCTCGTTTTCTCCTTACGTGCTTTTCGTGGTGCTATCAGAGCATAGTTTACGGAAGTATGAACTATTTGTTTAGTATGTATAGAAGCAGACAAGTTCTTACTAATGGCTATTAGCCTTCCTCAGTACTACTGAGTAAACAATGGACTGAGTTTGCCTGTTATAGCTAGTTCAGGATGATTTAGTAACTTTAGTAACTTTAGTAACGTTAGTTACCGTCGAATAGTCACCGAGTACCTCCGACATGCCTAAAGACGCTGTATAACAAGGGCGGGTTGTCTAATTGTTATAGAAGAAACCAATCAATGGCACAAGCAAAATATATCAAAAGAAATAAACTTTTTTTATTTATCAGCTATTTACTTTTAATGATCATCAATGATCATCGAGATATTACCATCTATCAAATGAGGGGCCAACTTCACAAATAATTAGCCCCCTCCCTAAATTTTCCTTACCCCACCCACAAGGTTAAAAATAGGCTTAAAAATGATCACGCGATGATCATTCATGATCTAAATGTTTCATCGAAATATCTTCAATGATCATCGAGATATCGCCAATTATCAAATGGGGGACCAACATGACAAATAGTTAGCCCCCCAAACTTTTCCCTACCACCCACAAGGTTAAAAATCATTCAAAGAGGTTTCATCGCATTTCTCAATATCTCGAAAACAATGATGCACTCGTTTTTGCGAGCATATAAATAAAACAGCTATAATTGTCAAGAATATTTCAATAACTTTATTATTTTGAGAAAGTATTGTAATATAATATTTTTGACTTGATAATTTGAAATCTTGGTAGAGGTCTCTCTGATTGCACAACAGTTACGAGGATACAGTATATCTGAAGTGGTAACCAACCAATGATAATGACAAAAACCAAAATGTTAATGGAGGAATGAGTTTCAACATTTTATAGCCCCGAGGGGAGTCAGGGAGTTGGTATGATATTTCCCAAATTTGTATTTGGTTTTACAGCAAATAGATTTGAAATAGTTAATCTATGTTGAGAATGATTCGTGTTACCCTTTATTTGAAATTCGAGGCTTGAATTATTCTTAAATGTTCTTAATTTAAATTAAAATCGAGTATCATTAAAAACCAAATATTTGTAAGGGAAATGTATATCTCTGTTAAATTTACTGCATTCCAATTTTCTAACAATGTACAATAATGCTCTCATTTCAGATCTAAATACAGTAAACTTTTGTAAACACTTAGGAAAGGTTTTAGTATGCACGCAGGCTATACAATATGTTGAATTTGAACCATTTTCGAAAACACTTGGAATTAGTTTTGCCGTGCCAATAATAAGAGCCTAACTAAGTTGAGGCTCATTAATAATAATTAAGGCAGCATAATTATGATCTTGAACTGATCACTATCAAACAAAAGTAGCAGTAGAACCAAATTGTAAGAATACGGGTGAAACAGGGGTGGCACCAGGACTTCCCCGATAGGGCCGGCTGGTCATCTCCGACTATGGGGCTACATCCCCCTCCAGGGCTGTCCCTAGTATGGGGGTATTGGGGGCACGACACCCCCCCCACAGGGACTTGTGCAGGTCGACAACTTGAAAGTTATCAGTAAGAAAGCGTTAAAACGCTTGTTAATTTATATCGCACGCATTCCAATATAATAACAACGCGCGATCCATAATGGCTGCATGGACTCAACTTCTTCATTTCTGCCAAATCGCAGCCTGGAGAACAAAAGATTCGAGTTGAAATAAATAGACCGATTGCTGTGGAGTTCTCTGTGTTGGATCTGCACAAATTGTCAATGTTAGTTTTACATTACGATTACATATAACAGAAATATCCTGGTGAACAGAGTAAACTGGCTTATACAGACACCAATTCACCACTATTCGAAATACAAAGATCATAAATGCTATTCCGAATGAAATCTTAAAGTAATTGGGAAGATGAAAGATGAAATGGGAGGTGCTCTGATTGAGAGGGAGACATTATTAAAAAGTAAAGCATACGCTATCAATTATTGGTCGAAGGAGATCAGGAACGCGAAAGGTTTAGGCCAGAACGTTGTGAAGAAAAAGTTTCACTATCAATTGTATGAAGATTGTCTCCTTGAAAATAATCGTGTGATGCTAGAAATGCGTTCAATTAAATCGTACCGTCAACAATTGAAATCCGTCATCAGAGTAACTTGTCATGAACTTTCTTTGGTGGCAAAGGCAAAGGTTACATTCTCCCAGGTGGGGTAGATACCTCAACTCATGGACATTTAAAACTTGTAAATTATAAGATAAAGACAAAAATATATTTTGTAAACATTTTTTTATTTTTAGACAATAATAAATACGTTTGTAAACCTAATACATACAATAGAAAAAACAAATAGATTTTCGTAAAATAAATAAAATTGTTTTCAAATTTAGTCAAAGTAACTTCTTAATAGATTAAAACATTTACAAATAGATCAATCATTTTTATTTTCTTTCTTCTTCAAATAGAATATCCATGCTGACTTTCCTGTGTTTCATATCTACTGAAATTACCCTATTTTATCCTTTCTAAATTTAATTTCGAAATATAGTTCATTGACAAATATCTCTTTCATTTCATTGTCCACTTTCATCATACTTTTATTCATGCTGACCATCTCATCCCAACTGATTTCTCTTTCTTTTCTCTCGTTGCTAAATTGTCGTAAATCAGTTCGAGCATTCCACTCATATATATGTTCATAGATTTAATCATCCATTTCCACTATGATTGCCACTGTTGTATCTAACAAGCAGATCGGATGATCTTTCTGAGATAAACTTACGATACTGCATGCAGTCATTGCAACACTCTCTCATAAATTCTTCTAAGTCGTCTGCTACTTGAGAAGCAGAGATTTGCATAAGTCGTTCCAAAAGTACTTGTCTCTTTCCTTTAGTATTGCTTGATTCCATTTTATTCACAGGTATTAATTTATCAAACTATTTTGCACCTGTATTCATATGTTTCAAGTCATACCCGATTGACTCCCATTCCTCCTCCCTTACTCAGCAACAGTAAAAAGTGCACGCCAAAGGGTAACGACGATGTGCTACTCTACCAGTTTTGACATTCCCTTGTGTGTTAGAAATACATTCCTTTGTCGGTTTTTCAGTTCATACTATACTAAAATTACCTTTATTTTATTTTAAATTTTACTTTCTCGGATATTTATTTGGATTATCTTCAAAGATGGGAGATGACGTGACATCTGGTTTTATTTTGTAACTCTTTTATACCAAAGCCATATATTCACAGATGGATATAGATGGCTCTGCTGTGTACATCGTAGGACTCATTTGTTAATCAACTTCGAGGAATACAAATACGAAACCAGAAAATTCAAATTCAATGTAAGATATTTCATGAGCAAAATAAATACATCTGAAAACGCGTCCTTTGATAAATCAATCTCATTATCAAAAGATTTCAATACTTTTCAATACAATCCGCTTCAAATTAAAATGGGTTATTAAGATTATCTTAAAAAGCTGTTGTTTTATTCAAAAATAAATTATCATAATAATTGTATAGTACCATTACAAATGTTCCGTCTTCTATATTGACCTTTGTGTTACTGTATCGGTTTGCACAGTCCCCGGGAATCGTAGAGAATATATGTATTTTTCAACATTGTCTGTAGTCTGTACTATTTGATCTACTTTTCTCAAACTGCGATTTACCTATGTGTACTGTACCAGGCATAGAATCTTTAGTATACGCTCGAATAAACTAATACTAAATGGTGCTCTGATGAAAACTTGTCTCCCTGTTCTTTTACCTGTAATTTCGAAGATAATTAACCTCTCTTTTGATAATGAAATAGTTCCTGAAAATTTAAAAGAAGCTGTTCTGGATCCTCTTATAAAAAACAATTCCCTTGACAAAGATGTGTTTAAAAACTTTAGACCAATTTCTAATTTGAAGTTTATATCAAAAGCAATCGAGAAAGTGGTGTCAGTAAGATTAAATCAACACCTCGATGACGAGAAGTCACATGAAACCTTCCAGTCTGCATACAAGAAAGGTCATAGCACTGAAACTGCTCTCGCTAGAATTCATAACGATCTACTTTGTGCTATCGATGATAATAAATGTATCATACTCGTTTTACTGGATTTGTCAGCTGCATTTGATACTGTGGACCACAATATTTTAATTAATAGACTGGAGAAACGTTTTGGAATTAGTGGGAAAGCTCTATCATGGATAACATCATATCTATCAAATAGAACACAGTTTGTTAAAATTGAAAATGAGGTCTCCTCCTCTCGTAAACTTAGTTGTGGTGTTCCTCAAGGGTCAGTGTTAGGCCCATTATTGTATTCTATGTACACTTCACCACTTGCGGATATCATCAAATCGCATGGCATGTCTTTTCATTTTTATGCTGATGATACACAAATTTATCTAACTTTCAACCCAAAAGCAGAAAATGAACCAATTTTTTCTAAATCACGCATTGAAGCATGTCTTAATGATGTTGACTCTTGGATGACTTCAAACAAACTTTTGCTGAATGGCAGTAAGACTGAATTTCTCCTCTTTCATGCTCGTCATCGACCCTTGCCGCCATTAAGCTCTATTAATATTGGAGACAGTGACATCACAAATTCAACATCAGCTAAAAACATTGGCGTTTGGTTTGATGATATACTATCAATGGATAAACAAGTGAAAGCCATCTGTAAAACTGCATTCTATCATCTTCGCAATATAGCCAAGATAAGAAAATATATTTCATTTAAACATTGTGAAATTTTAATTCACTCATTTATATCATCAAGAATAGATCATTGCAATATATTACTATCTGGAATTACAAAAGAAAATTTACATAAGATACAATGCGTTCAAAATTCTGCTGCACGTGTACTGACATTCACACGAAAATATGATCATATTACACCAATTCTACAAGATCTTCACTGGCTACCTGTAAAACAGCGCATTAAATTCAAAATTTTAATCATCACATATAAAGCATGGTACGGAATGGCACCTAGTTATTTGACAGAACTATTGCTTCCTCATATACCAATTAGAAGTTTGAGGTCTAAAGATAAAATGCTACTTGTCCAACCAAAATGTCACTTGAAGACCTACGGATGTCGATCATTCTCCAACGTAGCGCCATTATTGTGGAATGGTCTCCCATTTGAAATTCGCTGTTGTACATCACTTGAACAATTCAAAAGCGAAGTAAAAACGCATTTGTTCAAAGAGTATTTTAATTTAAATTAAATTAAAACATAATTATCATTCTATTATGCTGTAGATGTTTAACAATGAATCTTACCTTATACTTACTTACCTTATGTATTTTATTTTGTATATACCTTTTATTTAATTTTATTACTATATAATCCTGTAAAGCGCCATTGGATTCATCAAGAAATGGCGCTATAAAAATGCATATTATTATTATTATTATTATTATTATTATGTTACATATACTGTAGAATAGATAAAATGGAATAGAATAGGGTTATTAAAATCGAAAAGCGCTAGATAATTTAAATTCAACATAATATATATTTCATTATCATGATAAAGATATTCAGAAAAAGCTATCAGCTGTTAAATTAATCTACTTTACAATAAGATGAATCACCTTCACAAATTTCGATCTCTTCTCCTTCAATTTGTCACTCCCCTACGCGATAAGGTTGTCTTTCCAGGCACTTGCATATGGTTTGGAGCAATGTCTTTCCTCATCATATCCTCTAAACATCTCGCAAAATCAACATAGATTCTCATTTATATAGATAGATAGATAGATAGATAGATAGATAGATAGATAGATAGATAGATAGATAGATAGATAGATAGATAGATAGATAGATAGATAGATAGATAGATAGATAGATAGATAGATAGATAGATAGATAGATAGATAGATAGATAGATAGATAGATAGATAGATAGATAGATAGATAGATAGATAGATAGATAGATAGATAGATAGATAGATAGATAGATAGATAGATAGATAGATAGATAGATAGATAGATAGATAGATAGATAGATAGATAGATAGATAGATAGATAGATAGATAGATAGATAGATAGATAGATAGATAGATAGATAGATAGATAGATAGATAGATAGATAGATAGATAGATAGATAGATAGATAGATAGATAGATAGATAGATAGATAGATAGATAGATAGATAGATAGATAGATAGATAGATAGATAGATAGATAGATAGATAGATAGATAGATAGATAGATAGATAGATAGATAGATAGATAGATAGATAGATAGATAGATAGATAGATAGATAGATAGATAGATAGATAGATAGATAGATAGATAGATAGATAGATAGATAGATAGATAGATAGATAGATAGATAGATAGATAGATAGATAGATAGATAGATAGATAGATAGATAGATAGATAGATAGATAGATAGATAGATAGATAGATAGATAGATAGATAGATAGATAGATAGATAGATAGATAGATAGATAGATAGATAGATAGATAGATAGATAGATAGATAGATAGATAGATAGATAGATAGATAGATAGATAGATAGATAGATAGATAGATAGATAGATAGATAGATAGATAGATAGATAGATAGATAGATAGATAGATAGATAGATAGATAGATAGATAGATAGATAGATAGATAGATAGATAGATAGATAGATAGATAGATAGATAGATAGATAGATAGATAGATAGATAGATAGATAGATAGATAGATAGATAGATAGATAGATAGATAGATAGATAGATAGATAGATAGATAGATAGATAGATAGATAGATAGATAGATAGATAGATAGATAGATAGATAGATAGATAGATAGATAGATAGATAGATAGATAGATAGATAGATAGATAGATAGATAGATAGATAGATAGATAGATAGATAGATAGATAGATAGATAGATAGATAGATAGATAGATAGATAGATAGATAGATAGATAGATAGATAGATAGATAGATAGATAGATAGATAGATAGATAGATAGATAGATAGATAGATAGATAGATAGATAGATAGATAGATAGATAGATAGATAGATAGATAGATAGATAGATAGATAGATAGATAGATAGATAGATAGATAGATAGATAGATAGATAGATAGATAGATAGATAGATAGATAGATAGATAGATAGATAGATAGATAGATAGATAGATAGATAGATAGATAGATAGATAGATAGATAGATAGATAGATAGATAGATAGATAGATAGATAGATAGATAGATAGATAGATAGATAGATAGATAGATAGATAGATAGATAGATAGATAGATAGATAGATAGATAGATAGATAGATAGATAGATAGATAGATAGATAGATAGATAGATAGATAGATAGATAGATAGATAGATAGATAGATAGATAGATAGATAGATAGATAGATAGATAGATAGATAGATAGATAGATAGATAGATAGATAGATAGATAGATAGATAGATAGATAGATAGATAGATAGATAGATAGATAGATAGATAGATAGATAGATAGATAGATAGATAGATAGATAGATAGATAGATAGATAGATAGATAGATAGATAGATAGATAGATAGATAGATAGATAGATAGATAGATAGATAGATAGATAGATAGATAGATAGATAGATAGATAGATAGATAGATAGATAGATAGATAGATAGATAGATAGATAGATAGATAGATAGATAGATAGATAGATAGATAGATAGATAGATAGATAGATAGATAGATAGATAGATAGATAGATAGATAGATAGATAGATAGATAGATAGATAGATAGATAGATAGATAGATAGATAGATAGATAGATAGATAGATAGATAGATAGATAGATAGATAGATAGATAGATAGATAGATAGATAGATAGATAGATAGATAGATAGATAGATAGATAGATAGATAGATAGATAGATAGATAGATAGATAGATAGATAGATAGATAGATAGATAGATAGATAGATAGATAGATAGATAGATAGATAGATAGATAGATAGATAGATAGATAGATAGATAGATAGATAGATAGATAGATAGATAGATAGATAGATAGATAGATAGATAGATAGATAGATAGATAGATAGATAGATAGATAGATAGATAGATAGATAGATAGATAGATAGATAGATAGATAGATAGATAGATAGATAGATAGATAGATAGATAGATAGATAGATAGATAGATAGATAGATAGATAGATAGATAGATAGATAGATAGATAGATAGATAGATAGATAGATAGATAGATAGATAGATAGATAGATAGATAGATAGATAGATAGATAGATAGATAGATAGATAGATAGATAGATAGATAGATAGATAGATAGATAGATAGATAGATAGATAGATAGATAGATAGATAGATAGATAGATAGATAGATAGATAGATAGATAGATAGATAGATAGATAGATAGATAGATAGATAGATAGATAGATAGATAGATAGATAGATAGATAGATAGATAGATAGATAGATAGATAGATAGATAGATAGATAGATAGATAGATAGATAGATAGATAGATAGATAGATAGATAGATAGATAGATAGATAGATAGATAGATAGATAGATAGATAGATAGATAGATAGATAGATAGATAGATAGATAGATAGATAGATAGATAGATAGATAGATAGATAGATAGATAGATAGATAGATAGATAGATAGATAGATAGATAGATAGATAGATAGATAGATAGATAGATAGATAGATAGATAGATAGATAGATAGATAGATAGATAGATAGATAGATAGATAGATAGATAGATAGATAGATAGATAGATAGATAGATAGATAGATAGATAGATAGATAGATAGATAGATAGATAGATAGATAGATAGATAGATAGATAGATAGATAGATAGATAGATAGATAGATAGATAGATAGATAGATAGATAGATAGATAGATAGATAGATAGATAGATAGATAGATAGATAGATAGATAGATAGATAGATAGATAGATAGATAGATAGATAGATAGATAGATAGATAGATAGATAGATAGATAGATAGATAGATAGATAGATAGATAGATAGATAGATAGATAGATAGATAGATAGATAGATAGATAGATAGATAGATAGATAGATAGATAGATAGATAGATAGATAGATAGATAGATAGATAGATAGATAGATAGATAGATAGATAGATAGATAGATAGATAGATAGATAGATAGATAGATAGATAGATAGATAGATAGATAGATAGATAGATAGATAGATAGATAGATAGATAGATAGATAGATAGATAGATAGATAGATAGATAGATAGATAGATAGATAGATAGATAGATAGATAGATAGATAGATAGATAGATAGATAGATAGATAGATAGATAGATAGATAGATAGATAGATAGATAGATAGATAGATAGATAGATAGATAGATAGATAGATAGATAGATAGATAGATAGATAGATAGATAGATAGATAGATAGATAGATAGATAGATAGATAGATAGATAGATAGATAGATAGATAGATAGATAGATAGATAGATAGATAGATAGATAGATAGATAGATAGATAGATAGATAGATAGATAGATAGATAGATAGATAGATAGATAGATAGATAGATAGATAGATAGATAGATAGATAGATAGATAGATAGATAGATAGATAGATAGATAGATAGATAGATAGATAGATAGATAGATAGATAGATAGATAGATAGATAGATAGATAGATAGATAGATAGATAGATAGATAGATAGATAGATAGATAGATAGATAGATAGATAGATAGATAGATAGATAGATAGATAGATAGATAGATAGATAGATAGATAGATAGATAGATAGATAGATAGATAGATAGATAGATAGATAGATAGATAGATAGATAGATAGATAGATAGATAGATAGATAGATAGATAGATAGATAGATAGATAGATAGATAGATAGATAGATAGATAGATAGATAGATAGATAGATAGATAGATAGATAGATAGATAGATAGATAGATAGATAGATAGATAGATAGATAGATAGATAGATAGATAGATAGATAGATAGATAGATAGATAGATAGATAGATAGATAGATAGATAGATAGATAGATAGATAGATAGATAGATAGATAGATAGATAGATAGATAGATAGATAGATAGATAGATAGATAGATAGATAGATAGATAGATAGATAGATAGATAGATAGATAGATAGATAGATAGATAGATAGATAGATAGATAGATAGATAGATAGATAGATAGATAGATAGATAGATAGATAGATAGATAGATAGATAGATAGATAGATAGATAGATAGATAGATAGATAGATAGATAGATAGATAGATAGATAGATAGATAGATAGATAGATAGATAGATAGATAGATAGATAGATAGATAGATAGATAGATAGATAGATAGATAGATAGATAGATAGATAGATAGATAGATAGATAGATAGATAGATAGATAGATAGATAGATAGATAGATAGATAGATAGATAGATAGATAGATAGATAGATAGATAGATAGATAGATAGATAGATAGATAGATAGATAGATAGATAGATAGATAGATAGATAGATAGATAGATAGATAGATAGATAGATAGATAGATAGATAGATAGATAGATAGATAGATAGATAGATAGATAGATAGATAGATAGATAGATAGATAGATAGATAGATAGATAGATAGATAGATAGATAGATAGATAGATAGATAGATAGATAGATAGATAGATAGATAGATAGATAGATAGATAGATAGATAGATAGATAGATAGATAGATAGATAGATAGATAGATAGATAGATAGATAGATAGATAGATAGATAGATAGATAGATAGATAGATAGATAGATAGATAGATAGATAGATAGATAGATAGATAGATAGATAGATAGATAGATAGATAGATAGATAGATAGATAGATAGATAGATAGATAGATAGATAGATAGATAGATAGATAGATAGATAGATAGATAGATAGATAGATAGATAGATAGATAGATAGATAGATAGATAGATAGATAGATAGATAGATAGATAGATAGATAGATAGATAGATAGATAGATAGATAGATAGATAGATAGATAGATAGATAGATAGATAGATAGATAGATAGATAGATAGATAGATAGATAGATAGATAGATAGATAGATAGATAGATAGATAGATAGATAGATAGATAGATAGATAGATAGATAGATAGATAGATAGATAGATAGATAGATAGATAGATAGATAGATAGATAGATAGATAGATAGATAGATAGATAGATAGATAGATAGATAGATAGATAGATAGATAGATAGATAGATAGATAGATAGATAGATAGATAGATAGATAGATAGATAGATAGATAGATAGATAGATAGATAGATAGATAGATAGATAGATAGATAGATAGATAGATAGATAGATAGATAGATAGATAGATAGATAGATAGATAGATAGATAGATAGATAGATAGATAGATAGATAGATAGATAGATAGATAGATAGATAGATAGATAGATAGATAGATAGATAGATAGATAGATAGATAGATAGATAGATAGATAGATAGATAGATAGATAGATAGATAGATAGATAGATAGATAGATAGATAGATAGATAGATAGATAGATAGATAGATAGATAGATAGATAGATAGATAGATAGATAGATAGATAGATAGATAGATAGATAGATAGATAGATAGATAGATAGATAGATAGATAGATAGATAGATAGATAGATAGATAGATAGATAGATAGATAGATAGATAGATAGATAGATAGATAGATAGATAGATAGATAGATAGATAGATAGATAGATAGATAGATAGATAGATAGATAGATAGATAGATAGATAGATAGATAGATAGATAGATAGATAGATAGATAGATAGATAGATAGATAGATAGATAGATAGATAGATAGATAGATAGATAGATAGATAGATAGATAGATAGATAGATAGATAGATAGATAGATAGATAGATAGATAGATAGATAGATAGATAGATAGATAGATAGATAGATAGATAGATAGATAGATAGATAGATAGATAGATAGATAGATAGATAGATAGATAGATAGATAGATAGATAGATAGATAGATAGATAGATAGATAGATAGATAGATAGATAGATAGATAGATAGATAGATAGATAGATAGATAGATAGATAGATAGATAGATAGATAGATAGATAGATAGATAGATAGATAGATAGATAGATAGATAGATAGATAGATAGATAGATAGATAGATAGATAGATAGATAGATAGATAGATAGATAGATAGATAGATAGATAGATAGATAGATAGATAGATAGATAGATAGATAGATAGATAGATAGATAGATAGATAGATAGATAGATAGATAGATAGATAGATAGATAGATAGATAGATAGATAGATAGATAGATAGATAGATAGATAGATAGATAGATAGATAGATAGATAGATAGATAGATAGATAGATAGATAGATAGATAGATAGATAGATAGATAGATAGATAGATAGATAGATAGATAGATAGATAGATAGATAGATAGATAGATAGATAGATAGATAGATAGATAGATAGATAGATAGATAGATAGATAGATAGATAGATAGATAGATAGATAGATAGATAGATAGATAGATAGATAGATAGATAGATAGATAGATAGATAGATAGATAGATAGATAGATAGATAGATAGATAGATAGATAGATAGATAGATAGATAGATAGATAGATAGATAGATAGATAGATAGATAGATAGATAGATAGATAGATAGATAGATAGATAGATAGATAGATAGATAGATAGATAGATAGATAGATAGATAGATAGATAGATAGATAGATAGATAGATAGATAGATAGATAGATAGATAGATAGATAGATAGATAGATAGATAGATAGATAGATAGATAGATAGATAGATAGATAGATAGATAGATAGATAGATAGATAGATAGATAGATAGATAGATAGATAGATAGAGATAGATAGATAGATAGATAGATAGATAGATAGATAGATAGATAGATAGATAGATAGATAGATAGATAGATAGATAGATAGATAGATAGATAGATAGATAGATAGATAGATAGATAGATAGATAGATAGATAGATAGATAGATAGATAGATAGATAGATAGATAGATAGATAGATAGATAGATAGATAGATAGATAGATAGATAGATAGATAGATAGATAGATAGATAGATAGATAGATAGATAGATAGATAGATAGATAGATAGATAGATAGATAGATAGATAGATAGATAGATAGATAGATAGATAGATAGATAGATAGATAGATAGATAGATAGATAGATAGATAGATAGATAGATAGATAGATAGATAGATAGATAGATAGATAGATAGATAGATAGATAGATAGATAGATAGATAGATAGATAGATAGATAGATAGATAGATAGATAGATAGATAGATAGATAGATAGATAGATAGATAGATAGATAGATAGATAGATAGATAGATAGATAGATAGATAGATAGATAATAGATAGATAGATAGATAGATAGATAGATAGATAGATAGATAGATAGATAGATAGATAGATAGATAGATAGATAGATAGATAGATAGATAGATAGATAGATAGATAGATAGATAGATAGATAGATAGATAGATAGATAGATAGATAGATAGATAGATAGATAGATAGATAGATAGATAGATAGATAGATAGATAGATAGATAGATAGATAGATAGATAGATAGATAGATAGATAGATAGATAGATAGATAGATAGATAGATAGATAGATAGATAGATAGATAGATAGATAGATAGATAGATAGATAGATAGATAGATAGATAGATAGATAGATAGATAGATAGATAGATAGATAGATAGATAGATAGATAGATAGATAGATAGATAGATAGATAGATAGATAGATAGATAGATAGATAGATAGATAGATAGATAGATAGATAGATAGATAGATAGATAGATAGATAGATAGATAGATAGATAGATAGATAGATAGATAGATAGATAGATAGATAGATAGATAGATAGATAGATAGATAGATAGATAGATAGATAGATAGATAGATAGATAGATAGATAGATAGATAGATAGATAGATAGATAGATAGATAGATAGATAGATAGATAGATAGATAGATAGATAGATAGATAGATAGATAGATAGATAGATAGATAGATAGATAGATAGATAGATAGATAGATAGATAGATAGATAGATAGATAGATAGATAGATAGATAGATAGATAGATAGATAGATAGATAGATAGATAGATAGATAGATAGATAGATAGATAGATAGATAGATAGATAGATAGATAGATAGATAGATAGATAGATAGATAGATAGATAGATAGATAGATAGATAGATAGATAGATATAGATAGATAGATAGATAGATAGATAGATAGATAGATAGATAGATAGATAGATAGATAGATAGATAGATAGATAGATAGATAGATAGATAGATAGATAGATAGATAGATAGATAGATAGATAGATAGATAGATAGATAGATAGATAGATAGATAGATAGATAGATAGATAGATAGATAGATAGATAGATAGATAGTAGATAGATAGATAGATAGATAGATAGATAGATAGATAGATAGATAGATAGATAGATAGATAGATAGATAGATAGATAGATAGATAGATAGATAGATAGATAGATAGATAGATAGATAGATAGATAGATAGATAGATAGATAGATAGATAGATAGATAGATAGATAGATAGATAGATAGATAGATAGATAGATAGATAGATAGATAGATAGATAGATAGATAGATAGATAGATAGATAGATAGATAGATAGATAGATAGATAGATAGATAGATAGATAGATAGATAGATAGATAGATAGATAGATAGATAGATAGATAGATAGATAGATAGATAGATAGATAGATAGATAGATAGATAGATAGATAGATAGATAGATAGATAGATAGATAGATAGATAGATAGATAGATAGATAGATAGATAGATAGATAGATAGATAGATAGATAGATAGATAGATAGATAGATAGATAGATAGATAGATAGATAGATAGATAGATAGATAGATAGATAGATAGATAGATAGATAGATAGATAGATAGATAGATAGATAGATAGATAGATAGATAGATAGATAGATAGATAGATAGATAGATAGATTAGATAGATAGATAGATAGATAGATAGATAGATAGATAGATAGATAGATAGATAGATAGATAGATAGATAGATAGATAGATAGATAGATAGATAGATAGATAGATAGATAGATAGATAGATAGATAGATAGATAGATAGATAGATAGATAGATAGATAGATAGATAGATAGATAGATAGATAGATAGATAGATAGATAGATAGATAGATAGATAGATAGATAGATAGATAGATAGATAGATAGATAGATAGATAGATAGATAGATAGATAGATAGATAGATAGATAGATAGATAGATAGATAGATAGATAGATAGATAGATAGATAGATAGATAGATAGATAGATAGATAGATAGATAGATAGATAGATAGATAGATAGATAGATAGATAGATAGATAGATAGATAGATAGATAGATAGATAGATAGATAGATAGATAGATAGATAGATAGATAGATAGATAGATAGATAGATAGATAGATAGATAGATAGATAGATAGATAGATAGATAGATAGATAGATAGATAGATAGATAGATAGATAGATAGATAGATAGATAGATAGATAGATAGATAGGGCTTAAATATTCAAAATCTACTGAGCAATGAACAGTGAAACCGACACCATCTCCTCGCCTTCCCTGCCTTTCACTAAGAACCATTGTGTAATCAGAAATATTACAGGCACCACCGCCCTGCCAAATTTCTTTTAAAGCCAAGTACTTGATTCCAGTATTAGAGAGAAATTCAGAGAGAGATTCCTCACATTTCAGTAAGCTTCCAACATTTTGTGCGGCAATAGAAAAGTTGGATTTAGATGGAAATTTGTCGGAGGAAAGATAGCCTAGAGATTTGATTGAATTTACAGAGTGATCTGAAAGAGTGTCTCATCAAATCTAGAATCAAGTTGAGTACTCGAGATTAGGAAAAGGTATGGATTAAACTAAATAAAATGAACTGTAAATATAAAACCATAAAACTAAAAAAATATACAAAACTCATATTTCCGATATATCGTCTTCTTTTGTAACTTCGATAACTTCATGTGAATTTGATTAGATGAAAACTGTTAGATCATTTGCCCAAGCTCCTTTGGTTTTGTTTGATTGTTTCAATTTACGACATTCATAAAACAATTTTGCTAAGTTTGCTGGGAGATCTTCAGATAGAAACAACCCAGTGTCTTTTAAAAGTCGTCTCGAATGGTAAATTCTTCTTCGTAGCCATACATTATGAAAATTGATCAGGATCGCATTTGGTTTGTTATTGTGCAATGGTTCGTGGCTCGTTAACGATAGCTGATATTTATGCCCACGAGGAATTAATATTCTTGTTGAGAAATCACTTGGTTTTAATACGATGTTGAGATTTTCTTACGCGATTTCTATTATTGCTGTATCAACAGTCTGATTCTGATTTTCATTTAGAACAAGTCCATCCAATCTCAGGTCTCAATTATTTGATAAATCGGATTTTTCCACTGGTGATTTAAGTCTTGAAATTTCTTCATTATGGATATTCAGACGTCTTTCCAGCTGATTGATTTTATTTTGTTTATTGTCGCTGATTTCTTTCAATGCATCAATGTCTTCAAATAAAGTGTAAGTTGCTAATTTAATGGCATTTTCAAGCAATAATTTGAAGTCGGCGGATTGCAACACATCTAATAAATCCTGTTTTGTTAGCAGGTCTTTTGATGAAGGCAAGGCCTTTGTAGATATAGATTTACCTCTTGTTGTAGACATGTTGCTGCAATGATACTTTTTAATTCATATTGATTGGCAAATGGACAATATTTAATTCTGAAGAGGTAAAAAAGCGTTTTAAACTGGAGAGAAGAAAAACACGTCCGCTCTCTAATAACGCAATTTCGCAAAGTTGCATTTCGTAATCATTTATCATTTTCAGAATACTATAGAAAATGTTCTTGGTATTTCTTTTTCCAAACTCACCCCAAATACGCAATACGCTATATCTGCGGTGTATGCATCAGTATCTATTATCATCACTGCCTCATATCTATTGTCTCATCAACATTCCTCTTTCTTCCATGTATCACTTTTGTTTGAAGTACCTATTTCAACACAATATCATTCACTTTTATAAATTCATGAAACTGCAATGACATCCTAAGTCTCCTTCTCGGCTTGATTGGCCTAGGGACCTTCACCTTTCGATATTTTGATCATTGATGCTGCCATTTTCACTTTGATATTTGAAATATATATTTATAATATCAATTCAGAATTAAATTCAATCTGACTTTGAGGAATGATATGCTCCCATTCTCAAACCTATTGTACCCTAATTACCTCGTTTGTTTGTGTGTGTCTGTCTTACTTTAATTTGAAAGCCAACAAAAAGTAAGTACGGTTTCAACGATGAAATAAGCACACAGGGTAAATATAAAACGTACATTGTGTCATTAATAATTAGAGTTATGATATTCAAAAGAATAATAATATAATAAAACAAGGAAAGGCCAACTGGGTTGTGAAAGAGCTACTTTAATGATTGAATCGAGATTTTCAATAACGCCAGATACTTTTTTTGACTTACAAGCTGACAGCTAATAATTCCTTTTAATCACAAGACACAAATGTTTCTATATGCTTTTAATGTTACTTTCCGAGGCAATGAGATTTGAAACACCCTCTAATTGTATTTAGTTATGGGTAGATACTAGATAGAGAAAACAGATTACCATGGTTTATAATGCTATATTTTATCCTTTGTGTTCAAACACCATCGACATTGTTTAACTATAAACTTTCTATAGTTATATTTCTGATTTTTTTTTGGGGGGCTATCTTGACAATATCTCTTAAAATTTAATAAAAACTAAACATAAATTATCTAACTAAATTAAACTAACTTCTAAAATTGTTTTCTTTTTAATCAAAATCATTTATTATCATCTTATTGAACCTCTGTACCATTACTCTTCGTATCTTCTTTCCTCTAAGAACTCAGATATGTGTCTATATTTCATATTTTATTCCAAAATAGAATTGATAGCTAATATAAGCTACTTATAATTAATACCCTTAGACACCAAGAAACGTACACAGTCTATGTAAATTAATGTATATAATTATTGTATGTAATTTTCAAAATTGTACAGCCACACGTTTATATGTCTCAAATATACTATTACTGCTACTACTACTACAATAGAACTCTATTTCAACTCTTCCGTGAACTCACATTCCTTTTTTTATCATTCTATACCTTCCTTGATACTGTAGTACTCACACACGATTATTAATCCATACAATTTGATGGAACCCATTAAAACACAACCCACGTGGAACCATGACATATTAAATACTTTTTATTTATAAAACAGCATTGTAGTTAAACCACACTTATTACTACTCCAACTAATCCACACTACACTAATTACTGTTTATCCACATTGTTAAAAAACCATTGTGTTACTCCTCGTTACTTAATCTTTAATCTCATCCGGATATATCCTTTTATTCCCCTGCTTAACTTTGAAGCATAAACTAATAACTTACAGTTCCTTATGCAAACCTCACTTTGAGTATTGTATTGAGATTTGGGGTCATGCAAATGTTTCACGGTTAGAGTTGCTGTAGAAAAAGTGTTTGAGGATTATAATGAACGCAAAGTACCTATCCCATGCCAAGCCGCTGATGAAATATTTAGGTATCTTGAAATTCAAAGATTTATACAATTTAGAGGTGGTTTCTTTTATGCATAGATTGCTAATTGCCAATGATTCTGTCCCATCTTTTTTACTATCAATGTTTAGTTTTTTTTAATCCAAATTCAGAAAGTTAAATGTTTTTGACATTCCTTTTGTAACTAAAAAAATGCTACAATCATTACCAAATTATAGATTTCCAACGCGCTGGAATGGTTTCACTTATCGCTTTCCTGAAAATTTATATTCATCGTCTAATACTTTCATTAACTATATTCGAAAGAACACTATAAAATCCTACTATTTCGTTTGCACTTATGCAAAGACTTCTACGTAATTTATTAAATTGTATTTTTTGTTGTTGTTGTATAGTGTGTTAACTTCTTAATTACAATTGATTTTTAAATTTTCTTTTACTGTAGTTTAAAGACCATAAAATGACCAGCAGCCTTTGCATATTTTTGTCTTTGAAATCTGGACCCAGATTCATGATACACGGCCCGCCTTTGTGTCTCCTTTGCACACCCGCTCGATTTTGCAAAACATTTCGTAAAACGAACATGGAAGCATTCTGTGATTCTGCCAAGTTATTTATCAACGAACTGGTTTGGAAAGTTACAAGAGTAATAGAGATGGACGTCGTGAGGCTTTCGACGCTTGAATAAATGTGTACCACGAAAATCAATTCACTTGCTACTAGCGTCTTACGAATTGAGGAAGGAAGACAGATTTGAAAGCTAGAACTGAACTCGATTGATTCAACTTTTCATGTTGGTGTTTACTTGATACAAGAACATTAGGAATTGAAAGAACAGGAAGAGATTTGTTAGCATTCAAAATCAAATTTATCGCCGAAACAAAATGAAATTATAACACCAGGTGAATTCGATTTTTAATACGGATACTTTGATCATATTACTTTGATCATTGACTCCAAATTATGTTTGTAAACACGTAGGCTCCGTCTAAAAATAGTTAGTAACATACCTATGTGTGTTTTATATTGCATTGTTTTTCTGCAATATATATGCACGTAAATTGTAAAATTTAGAATCATATGAATTTATTTAGTGTTGATTTGAAAGTACATTTTACCCAAGTTGTTTTGATTTGCGTCAAACTTCTCAGACAGATAATCGGACTGTGACTCCCATTCCGCTATTTATTTTTGAGCCGTATACATTTGTTGGCTATATCTATAGCCATAGAATTTGCGTTTCGACAAGTAAGAATTGAGATTTATCCAAAACTGAAATTGATAAACCAGACTATTTTCTCGAGCTTTCTGTCGTGTCTTTCCGTAGCAACAACCACGAGGACAATCTTCTGACGTGAGCGCTGACGTCACTTTCCAGAGGATTAGCCTCGTTTCTTGTGATCAAGACAACAAAACAAAGCAAAGGCTGCTGGTCATTCGAAACTCTTTAAATTCACCATTTTTGTTTTAACCTTTTACCCATGTCATTCATAAATCTATAGCGTCTCTCAATAGACAAGCAAATTTTGCTTACGAGATGACGTCAACCACTGTATTTCATATTTCATAAATCAATGTCTTTAGCCTGTGAATATCTTTTTATCATGTGGTTGAACTAAAAATTCTATTCTATTCTAATCCAAAACCTAACCCTTAAAAATACTAATCCATTGTGTTGAAAATACTAATCCATTATGTAGTCCTAACCCATTGTCAATACAAAATCCATTGTGTTAGGATTCCAAGCCTGGAAAAATGCGTGTTCTAACTCTCTCATATTACCTACTACTCGAGAATTCAAATTTGTCTTTCTTGATTCGATTTTTTATTTAGTAAATATATAACTTGACACGTTTTTGCAAAGAACCGCATCAAATCAAATAGAAATAATAACATAACTCAAACTGATTGAACATCGAGCAATGAATATTGTCGCCTCTTGATCGGATTTGCTTTCATGTTTATGTTCCCAGTTCATTCACTACTTGTGTTATTCCGCTGCTATCGGCAGATAAATGACAGGAAAAGTGGCAGATCACCAACCTGCAGTCTCATTCGGATACTCGAAATCACGTCGATACTCGACTATCTGTTAATACAATCCAATAGTTCAAATCATACTTATCATGCCGAAACCAAATCTTGAAATAGGCAATATTTACTCTGATTCTGTAAATTTTATATCCGGAGTACCGCATGGATCTATACCAGGCCCACTATTGTTTTTATTATATGTCAATGATCTCCCGTAATTTGCGACGCATTCAAAGTTATATCAATTCGCTGATGATACTCAACTACTGACTAACTTTATTCCAAAAATTGATGACATTGGAATTGCTGCATCAAAAATGAATGCTGAACTTGAAAATGTGAATAAATACTGCTCAGCCAACAGCTTGAAAATCAATCCCAATAAAACCCAAGCAATGTTAATTGGAAAAACTAAACGATTTGCTTGGACAATTATCCAGATATTCAGCTCGGATCGACAACCTTGAAGTAGGTTAATTCTGCACGAAACCTTGGAATTGAGTTTGACAATAAACACACATTCACAAAACATATTGATAACGTCCTGCGTACAGCGAATTGGAGATTATGCAACATTAAACGTATAAAACATGACATTCCTGTCCAAACACTGAAGAAAGTAATTGAATCGACCATCATAGGCCTGGCGATGTATGGACACCGAGTTCTTGGCTCCTGCTATCCTATTTATATGTCTCAAATATACTATTACTGCTACTATATACTTCTACAATAGAAATCTCTATTTCAACTCTTCCGTAAACCTCTCCTCGTCTTCCGTTTTACTCGTTTAAGACCTGCCGATAATACTTCCTTTCTGCAGGACTAAATGTTTTAGAAACATGAACGATAGTATGTTCATCTTGGGTAGAAATATTGGCAATAGCGAATGCATTGGTTGTTTTTTGGAGGGACAAGAAATTTTTGTGTCTCTTGAACACACATCTTCTTGGTTGACAGAAAGACGTCTCTGTTTTAGACGCTCCATGACAGCATTGATACGTTTCTGCGAAGAGCCGCACATATTTCCGAAAATTAACACGTCCTCTTGGCAAAGAATGATTCTTTTGAGACCGCTTAGAACTGAACAACATTTAACATTGTAGAGATATTTTTTCATTCCCATTTTCATTCATTCGCATGATTCGAAACAGTCTGTTTCAAACAGACAATTGTGCGTGTTAATAAAAGGAATATCTTGCACAGCCTTGTCGATTGCAATTTTCCCATAGGCTGATTTTAGATCGACATTTGCAAAGAATTTTCCACCATCCATGTATTCTATAAAAAATCCCATCTGAGTTTGGAATTGGATAAAGATCGCTCAAAATGTTATCATTAGCGTGTAGGCCAAAATGAAACACAAATTTGCAAACCTCCTGATGGTTTTTCAACACGAACAATAGGAGAAGCGCTTTCAGTCCCAACGAACTTAATCGGTTCAATATGACACACATGATCTGCCAGCGCTCTAGCTCAGCGGTATCAGCATCATGTAAAGGTAAAGGCACAGGGCGAGCATGAAAAATGTTGATGTCGCGTTGGTTTTAGTTTCATCGTTGCCACAACATTCTTGATGACAGGTAGAAAACCTGCAGAAGAATTGCTACACATATATAATTTATAGTGGTTGTATTTAAATCATCTCTGCCTAGTAAGCCATAACGGTGTAAAGAGTGTACAAACTGAATTAGCATTGTAACTGTGTTAACATTATTATTACGTTGAACTGTTGCGTTTAGTTCTCCTATCAGCAAACTTCATAGTTTTTGTGTGGCAGTTGGCTTTGAGTCGTTACGAGATGATGAATTACCAGCAGGACTGCAAACAACACTCAAATTTTTTCTCTATTACGACGCGCTTAACAATTCTTACCATGTGCTGGACATTGTTATGAAGGATGAATGGAGCCACAATTGCAGCATTGTCTTTGACTGGAGTCGGATGACCAGGTTAGCGGAAGTGGTTGTTTGAGTGTATGGTCTTCGTATGTTGCATGTTGCACAAGACGAATACAATCCATGCAGAAGATCTTTACGAAGCTTACTATCTGCAAATGAATTGAGGAAAACTATCTTTTTCTTTTCTTCTTTGGGGTCTTGCTCTGCTTTAAATTTATGAAAATCGCATTTATCTGCGGCATTGATACGAGTATGAAATTCATCCGCACATTCATCCGGCATTTGTTTGATAATAAGGCTCTGATGTGGATTCACCGTTGCATAGCTTTCTGATTTCTATTTAATGGTAAGGTATAGTCTGTATCAGCCAATTTGAATAGTCTAGATAAGGCCCAAGTAAACGATCCAATTTTGTAATTTCGACTCTGTCCGACGTTGTCGAACCAACAAAGCTGAAACGTTTGCCTATGCAGTCGAACGTAGTTGTAGGGTCGATAATGGGTCCTAATTGCCGTCTCGAATAGTCGAACAGACTAAAAACGACTTTGATTCTATGTTTGGAAGACTGCGCGCTAGCATATATAGCATATAGACAGATGCAATAGTAAGAATACTCTCCGGTTGCATTGATTTTTATCATGTTGATTTAGAATAAGTCAATTGTTCTGAATGGAAAATAATAAGAATTTATATAAATAACAAGGAGATCAGAAACTTTAATTTCAAAAGCAACATACAAAAACTATATATAATTGAGACAAACGCACATTTTAATTTATTTGTCGCCTTCAACTTGTTGTCTCAAAATGTAGGATGTGAATAGTTTTTTAACTGCATTCAGGTCCGATTTATGTATTTAAAAACAAATTGTATGCAGTCGGCTATAAAGTCGAATTGTCGTTTGCCCACGCATCCAACAACGTTCGACTTTTGCATACGACAAAGTTGAGCAATCAAAGTTGGATCCTTTGCTTCGGCATTAACCAATAACCAGACTTCAGAGTTTATCAGAGCATCTTCTCTACATATATGGATAACAAGAGATCTGTTATTGGGTATCTGCTGTTTAATGGATCATCTTCTAACGTCTTTGTGCGAGCTCTAGCAGAGAATGCGGTGAACTAGGATCTCTACCTTCTGGATCAGATAAATTTAAGGACTTTGTCTTGAATCCATGATAAAGTATTTAGCTTATACGTTGACAGTTAAATAATTTGTAAGTCTGATAACATCGATATATTGATATGATAACGATGAATAAATTCACTGGGGGATGTCAATTTGTGGTTTCGTTCTTTGTTCTAGACAGAGGACAAACTTGCATTTCTTTTGAAGAGTAATCAATAACTTTACAAATGCAGATCATCTTAGTATTTTATATTTAGCAATTATGGTACTGAGTTATGTTGGAGATCAGAACGATACAACGAAACTCCAAAAGAATGATGGATCTCAGACAATAGAGACACGATCTATAATTCACAATTCTCCATCACGTGATCTTTCAACCCTTATTATAAAATGGCACTTTGTATGTATGCGAGGTTGTATAATAAAACTGGCAAACTATATAACAATACTATATAAAGCGTTTTGTAAAAAGAAGCAAAATCTCCATATCAACACAAAACCACGTTCTAAAACGCAATCGATCTTGCAATTAAAATTTAACGTCAAAAATGAAAATTTCCAATTAATCAGAAATATTCAAAACCATTATTTATTAATGCTCAGGAAAGCTATTTACTAGTTTACAAAAGTGTATACGACGTACGCGAGGTCGCAAATGCTAGCTTTTACAAAGCATTGCCCACAAGAGTCATTTCAAGAGAAATTTGAAAATCCGTAGCCTCCTTTTCCGATTCATTCTCGTTTCTCCCTTTTAAGTTTCCTACTGTAGTCCTTGAAGCAATACATCTACTATAGCTAGGAAAACAAAAACATTACATGAACAATATCACAATTTATGAATACCATTCTTAATTATAATAGTTGATAATTTTCCGCTTCAGCATTTGGGGAAACTTAACGATGGAGTCTCACGACAATGTGGTGAGTTTATGAAAAAACTTAATACGAATAAAGGTATCTCTGTAAATTTTAACATGATGAATGGTTTTTAAAATAGTTTGGAGTCAATTGGTTACTTTTGTGAATATTATGGCCACAGTTTATTATTTTAACTGTGATTTAATTCGTGAATATTATACGGTAGTTTACAAGTTCAAAATCTAAAATGAATTTAAACTCGATAGAATTAAAAACTTTTAAAATATGATTAATAATATAGTTACAATTGCTGATCATCGTTGTATTTTATATTCTATTCAAAACCCTATTTATATATTCTACTTATGATAAAGTATACTTTTTGAGCGTCTGTCATTTGTTTTGATCGAATTCTTGCACCCAATTTTTATCTAACTAATTGATTGATTTTCGATAGCATTTGTTGTGGTGTAAAACATGTGCATGTCATTATCTTCATAAAGTTAATTAAAATGGTCCGATTAATTAACACTTTATGAATAATTAATTATCTAACAATAACATAGACACCAAGACCATTGTAGTCTTCTCGGTCTTTCTGGAGCTTTGCTTGCCCTCACCTTGATTAGCGCGAAATATATCACATCGCTATGATATTGCCAAAATTTATATTATGTTTTTAATTCGAAATAATAATCTAAGCTCCAATGTAATCATTATTATTTAAGCTCTGGTATTTATTTATTGCATTGAGCCCTAAATTTGATCAGTAGAAGAACGTTCTACAAGATTATATTTGGAGATAAAAGATGTTGGGAAAGAATACACATATAGATGGTACTGTTATAAAGAGATACTATAGGGTTGATATAAGATCACTTTAGCCTGCGGGCAGACCCAAATCTTTTTTTATGATTAGTAGTGAATGATCATGAATAATTATGATTATGAATGACTACCAATCATAAAAAAAAGATTTGGGTCTGCGCGCAGGCTAAGATCATTTATGATTACAAGGTTTTATTAAATCTGAATTATGACAAATTTAGTAATCATTAATATATTTTAAAGGCCTTGAATATATCATAGCTCACTTTCGAGTTAGTCTAACTAGACACGACTCGCTATCATTGCGATCATTGATGTGCCCAAATCGAAAGCTCGTACAGGTATTCAATCTGAAGGCGAAACTTTATTTGAAATTTCGAGGATTCCTCTCACCATATTTGGTAATAGCCGGGAATCGATGTTGATAAAGAAATGTCTAGCGTCTTTTTGTCAGCCATTTCCTATATACAGTTCCATTTTACAAATAAACAGATGTATAAACATTGATTTCATTTGAATTATAATCGAGTTTAAAAATAATAATAGGGAAAGTAATCAGACCATCTGCACTTCTCAATTGAAGAAGAGAAAACTTCTATAAATTATTACAGGACAAGGTTATTTGTTCTGTAGATGATATAAAAACCATTGTAGTGTATTAAACAAGTGAAACTCTAAGTAACGGAAAAAAGCCTGTACCTCAGTTTTGTCTCTTATTCCAAAAAAGAGTATACTTGTCAATCGAAATTCTTATTAAAAAATCTATTCCACGCCATCGTCTAATTTACAGGAAGCTCTTACACAATAGTTGAGTACAGCTCACTTTAAAACTATACATTTTCGATTGCGCCCGCATTTAAATGAAAGGGCGCTCGATAGCGCGCAGTAAAATCCAGGCATAGTTCCATTTATAACTGTTCTATGGAAAAAAAAGTTATAACAGACGTTTGTTTTAGCCGGGGGTGAATAAAATTTATTTAGAGTTGCTACCTAACGTTTTACTGCATCATCATCATCATCATCATCATCATCGTCAACGTCGTCGTCGACGTCGTCATTTATTCAGGACTTGAATAAGCTAAAAAAAAACTGTTTTTGATGACTGCACTCAAAACTCTGTAAGCATTACATGTACCTCAGTGTGTCCATTGACAATCTTATGTAGCATATAGCATGATAAATCTAAAATTACACAGCTTACTTCTATCTAGGAATGATATGAGTAAATAGCAAGACGATCAGAAAATGATAGAGTATCTTCATTTGGAAAACAGCGATAAAAAGATCCTTTTTGTGTAGCGGTGCCGAACTTATTCCAATTTAAAGACATCTTTTTTTTAAACGCGTATTCGTGGATCGGTCGTAGACAATGAAGCACGCATTAAATGTTCTAGGTCACTTCAGAGTAATGATTTTAGCAGATAGTTCAATACGATATGTCCTTTCCATATGTAAACTTCTGTACATATCTGAACTTTAGGGAAAGTTAGTAAGGCTATAAGCTAGTATGGATAGAAGTTATAGTTAGTTATATAATTCATAACTTATAACTTAGTAAGTTTATAAGTTAGTAACTTAAGTTATAACTTATAGGAGTAAAAAAGGTTAGAAGTTAGCCAGGTTATATCTAATTGAGAAGTGTGCCATATGCATGGTCGCCAATGTGACTATTTGAGATAGCAGACCATTAGGGCTTTCAGTTATAGATATCGACTAATGGTATACAAATTAAGCTACACGCGTAAACACAATCAGAAAGACATTCGCTTTTCGAACAAAAATCGATAATTATTAATCACTGTCAATCAAACTATGCCAAGCATGGTCTTTCGAGAAATAGTGAACGATTGAGAGTAACCAATCATAATGCATATCATCGAATATTTGGACTCTTAGAATACAGCATCTGCTTCTACAATCAACGTGAACGTTTCAGAAAGTAGTGTGACGAATACAATGCGATCTAGTATCAGATTTGATCATTCACAAATACATTAATAGTTTGAATACATTCCATGAAGTCTGAAGTCGAAATTAAAACATTCGCTGAAAAGCTCGTTAATAATTATATAGTGAGTTTCTATTAAGTTTTTATATTTGAGAAATTGATCAACTAAGAGATAACATCACAATATGCTTTTGTTTATAATCTGATTACTCATTAAACCTGTCTATAGTATTTCTTGGTACCTGCTATACTATACTAAGAACGCGGAAGTTGATTACCACATCAGCCTTTAATTAGACCAAATGCATCACAATTCTTAAGTCATATTTCCTTATATCAGCTTAAATTTACTTTGATAATTATTGCGAAGGTTTTATTTATTATTATATTCGATGTTTTGATTTATAAGTTATTTAAGCGTTTCAACAAACTCAAAACGTGTTTAAGCTGGTACTTTCATTTCCCGCAGCGGTTAACAAAGTGAAGCTTACAAAATACATTGCATTTCGATGTGATTAATTACGATATGTCAGCTGCTTAGTTCTGATTTGTCTGGCTTATCATGAATGACTTTTCAAGGGGTGATTCCTGAAATCGAGATTCGAAATCTGATATCCTTCCACCTTCAATCACAAACTATGTTTCGATAAATCAGTTGAATGACATCATGCCCGAGACCCTTGAGAAAATATTGCCATCAAATATTGATGCTAATCCATTTAAAATCTGTCCTGCGAAACAATCTTAGTTTAGGTTTAGGCTGAATAAATGCTGTAAGGAGCGCGACATGTGCATGAATTAACATAATTTAGCATATTCCAATGGCCTCCAAGCCGTACCACAAGTTGAGATTGCGTTTACAATGAATACCATACCACATATGTTAATCGTGAAACAAAGATTTACAATAGAATTAAAGAAGTACCCTTCTGCCTCCTTCTACTGGGGAGATTATTCATTGCTAGCTTTCAGGTTATTCATCTGAAGGGCTGGACACCGTTAAATCGAATGATTTGTGCATTGATATAATTGTAATCAAACTTCAGAGTATGTTCTACAATGTTTAACACCTACTGTATAGATCTCTTCCTTTGTGATTTGACGTTATCTCGACCAACTGATGTAATCTGCATAAAGATGAATGAAAACCAAAAATATAAATAAGCATGAGATTAATAGCCACATTGTCTCTACTTATCAGTAAATGTTATCCAGTTTGTAATGTGATGAATCTATTGCAATAAAGTATTCTATTTTATTAAATCTATGAACATTAAATTTGAAGAAAAGACGGAGTGTACGATATTCATCACCACAATAGAAACTGCAACTTACACAAAGATTGCATATATTTCAGTCTCACGAATCTTTTACGGCCTCTATACGTGACGTAACTCTCTGAGGAATTAGATCATCATCTTGGGCTGCAAAACAAACATACTTTATTACTTAACTATATAGATCAATTTGTGCATGATAGAGTAAGGGCATGACCAGTTATGAGGCTTAAACATTTTCCAACCACACTCAAATCGTGCAATGTCATCAAAGCAATAGTGTAAAGTCATGCAATGAGTCGATAACCACTAGCCGTAATACAGTTAGCAGTACCTAGCTACACGGGTATCCGTACCTTGTTATCTATATATTGAGTCAACTTTCAATTTTGTAGGCTAATACGCTGAAAGCCGATAGTCGCTTACGCATTATAGTCGTATAATATGCCCAGTTTGATGGTTATTGCCAGGGCAACACGGTCATTTGACTGCAATTAATGCCTCAAAAACAATGTCACTTCTACACACAATAAATGAATAGGGAATTACATCGATTTCATTGCCATTAGTACCGAAATAGTAATCTTATTTTCACTTCTTTGTGACTTTTTTGTTAAATAAATACATTTTCAATACTCTAAAGGTGGTCCACAACACTACTACTGCATACGAATAAGTATACCTATACTACAGTTGTCCAGTTTATATTAACAGTTATTGAAAGATAAAAACGCTTTATCAGTAGTTTTATTTTTCATCGACTATTCCGTTGCTTCAACAATTAGTTGATGACGCAGCCCTAAAACATTTGATGTTTTCTTTCGTTTATGGCTCGCTGTATGACATGAACACCACCGGCAGCAAGCTACGAGCGATCCTTGGCTCTCCTTGGCACGGTGCGCCGTATAGCCTAGACCTTATAAGCCCGTTTTTCACTGCACAGAAAATGTTGTGCAAAGAGACATTCCTGCGCATGCGTAGTAGTGGTTTTGTGACGTCAAAATGTCACCAGGTGATGTCACCGAGATGAAAACTATAAAATGTTCTGATGTTGCAGTGCGTAAAATTTCGCAAGCCAATCAAATAGCTATTTATTTTGAGATGAAATAAAATGAGACTAGAATGTCCAAAGTTGTGTTTCAGAAATAAGCTCCTCCGGAGTTTCTCAAATCTATTGTTCTCCTGAGGGTAGACAAAATCATTCTACTTGAAACACATGCAGATTTTATCCCCCTTCTCTTCCTTGGGAAAATATAAGAAAACGCTGCATTAACAATAATTTTCAATAAAATTAATACAGTAATCGCTTGCTATTGTTGAAGGTCACCATTTGTATTTTGTTTAAATTTGGTGGTAGGAAAAGTCCAAAGTATTCTCATTTGTGTGGAAATCACAAAAGTTTTTCAATCGACATTTTTCGTGCGACAATTGTCTCTTCGCGCAATATTTGTTGTGCAGTGGGCTTAAGGGCCGATATCGCGCTTCTCAATCGCGAATATGTTAGCAAAACATGAGGGAGATAAAAAAAAAGAGGTTGAAGTCCTAAGAAATAACAATAATGAGCTTCTATGCTTTTATTAAGAACTATTCTCATTGAAGAGATTCTTAAATGCGTTAATTATACTGTCGCAATAGAAATTGTAATTTAAACATCTTATTTTAGTACACAATCAAATGCGCTATTTTGGTATACACTCCCTAGAACTTCAATAGAATTAATAATAATAAGTGCTAGCTTTTCTATATTATTTCTCACCTTTGCATATTTTGAGTCTTTTTTACACTTCTTCTCTATCACGAACGAATGAGACTGAAAAGCTATTTCAGATCATATCTACCCTTACCGTACGTAGTTTTTTCAGTAATGAAGATTGACAGAACCCAATTTGCAATGCATTATCGTTTTTATTAGGACTGCGCAAATCTACATTCTGTGAATTGAACTGTTATAGTATTCTATTCCCACTAGAATAAGCAAGGAATCATAGTGACACTACTATAATAATATTTTTGTACTCTTCATAATATTCAGTTCAGAATATTTGAATATTATTGTAAATAATTCTAGGCTATTTTCAATACCTTCTGATGTAAAAATTGTAATTATTAATAAATTTACATGTTATACCATATTTCTGGACTGCTGGTTGTAGATTTTCTACTTGATGTACATCTGTTTTGGTAATTACTGTCTGATGATATTTACCTGCTTGATTGAGTAATAATTCTTTCTCATAAATTGGCGTGTGTGTGCACAATCGCATAAATACAGTAGCATTTGCATGATGGATCGTGATTACTTTCCTCTCATTTTGTTTACGTTTCCTAGCAATAAAAATTTCCTAGTGTTAACTATGCACATAATATATTGTGTGAAGTTATAAACAGCCCTTTATATATGAGATTAATCTCTGCAAATGCGCTGGAAAATTTTATTAATTTGAAAATATTTAACTGACAGGAAACATTAAAAAGACAGACCGTAATTAAAGTAATTTACATATTCTATATCCGTATTCATAATTTATCAATTAAGTTTAGTATAAATATCTATAGCTTAAATAGTAGATTAGTACTTTAATTGATCGAGTTACATATTTATATTTGAAACAAGGTACAACTAAGTCACAGTTAGCAGACAATATTTCTTTCGAATTTAATTCAAATGAAACTTATTTGTCCATCTTATATATGTACTGTCTATCAAAACTGAATATTTTCTTGATACATAACTAATAATTTTTCAATTTTTACATCGCTTTATGATTTACATACCGTAATCACTATTACTTATAGCCAAACATTGTTGCTACTATATATATATTGTATTAAAAGTTCTATAACCATTATACAAATTGCGCAGCTAAATGTAAGTGGAATCTTAATTTAAACAAGTAAGCGTCTCTCTATTAGCCAGTCAAGTATTTTGGCAAATAAGCCAACAACAGCATCGAAGCAATTGAGTATTTCAATCATTAGATCGACGTCGTATAGTATGAACTCCTAGATTATCCTCAGTCAGTAATGTACTGAAGCAGTGATGTAAATTATAAAGTGAATGTGTATCAGTACCGACTTACATTAAAATATCAAGTTCCTTATCGTATGGTAACATTTCAAGTTCAAAGCAAAATCAAGCAATTGAATCAGTAATTAAATTAAATTATTAATTAAGCATTAATTTTATCACATTATTTTATCCCATTTCCATGGTCTTTTGCAGCAAATGAAGAACTATGTGCAGTGGAAGGAACATCTAGAGGAAGCATTGAATTGGTTGATTCATTTGAGTGTCATCGTCCTGCTGTAAAATTACCAGTGGATTCTTGTGAATCGCATAACCCAGGCGGACAGTACACAGATTTAGAACAACTTTTTCTCAAATAGTTATGTAGGGTCAAAGTAGCTAACGTAATCGATTCTACAGCTTTAGGCTGCAATATAATCTTGGAAAGAAACACCCGCCAACGATTGGCTTCAATGCCAAACAGATTTTTAGAGATACGACGGGCTCGACTGTGTCGATAATTGTACACCTTTTTATCGACAGAAAGTCGTTGCTGGGGATATGGTTTCATCAAGTAGGGTTTCAAAGCAAAAGCACTGTCACCAACAAAGACATGGGGTACATTTACATTACCCTTTGGTAGGCAGCGAGGGGGTGGTAGACCACAGCTTTGAGTTTCAATTTGTACGCTGAGCCCACATTTGTTTCAGACACCACCATCTGATACTCTTCCGTTTGTTCCAATATCAGCATACAGGCATTCATAGTCGGCACCGGCAACGGCCATCAAAACAATTGAATGGCAATGTTTGCAATTATAGTAGATAGATCCAGCATTTGGGGGAGCAGTAATTACAATGTGCTTCCCATCAATGGCCCCTAGACAGTTTGAAAATTTCCATTTGTCTTCAAATGCATCACTGATGGTCAGCCATTCCTCTGCAGTACTTGCAGGAGTCTTGAAATACAATGATTTCATGATTTTTATTATTGCATCACAAACCTCTTGGACAATGTATGAAATAGCTCTCATTGAAATCCTGAATTGGAATGACAATGATCTGTACGTCTCTCCAGTTGCAAGAAATCATATTTTCAAAGCCAGTCTTGTTTTGGCGCGAACTGTAGCGTGACCTCCGAAATATTGCTTGAGGGGTAATATCCCTTTCAATTAAATTTAAAATGGTAACAAAGTCAGGAAAGGACATTCTCATCATTTCCCTAAATGCTTGGGTATCCTCAGTACTTAGTTCGTACATAATGTTACTCATATATCCTCTTTTACGGCGCCTCCCTATCCATTCTCGTGTAGGGACGCGAATTTGTACATCATCGTCATCAGTCAATAGTTCATTAATAAGAAGAACAGCAGTAAAGTTTCTCCTAAGCCAATATTGATATAAGGATTGATCAATAGCTATTATAAATTGAAAATTTGAATTATTGAATATCAGAACAATTTATAGAACATAGGAATGTAATATTTAAAAGTTATAGAATGCAAAATAGGCTTGGCTGGTAAAGATGATTTTGATTTGATGATTAATATGACAAAATTGATCCACAAATAAATAGAGCGTTTTCCTGTGACGTCACATGCCCTCGAAAATATTGCGGCGGCCATTACGGGGTTCCAATATTCTAGTTGAGAAAATGGCGAATGCAGAAGTGAACTCAACTGACGTTGAAAATAATGAGATACCTCTATCCAATTATGCTCAAAAGTTAAAAAAAAAATAGCTCCGCTACGCTCGAACTCATGGTGAATAATATAATAATCAAAATAAACCAATTGAAATCAAATTCAATAGAATATCAAATCAATCAAATCATCATGCAAAGAAAAATCAAATCAAATCAAATTTAAAAAAAGTATATCAATCCAATCGAATGATATAAAAATCAGATCAAATAAAAAAATCAACTTCAATCAAATAAAATAAATTATAACAATATCCAAATAATATAATAATATAAAGAAAAATATATCCAAATAATAAATCAAAGAAAAAGAAAAAAAAGAAAAAAGATGTTAGGCAGACCGATGGGATTGAACCCAAAAGCCCGCACCCAATATGCAAACGCTTCACCACTAGACCATACCAAGATACAGTAGAAGTCGTGATTTTCACTACTTATAATACAGGTGTGAGCTGTAAATGACGTGCGAAATTGTCTCTTCTTAAGCTGATGATGTCGCAGCAGAATTAAAACATTTTAATAAACCAAATAAAACCATGACGACTGGCTTAGCACTTTGATGTAATAAATAACTTCAGAAAACAATACAAACAATAAATATATAATACTGTCTTGTCTAAGCCCCCAACCAAATGATGAATTGTCGGTTCAAAAGTTCTCATGGTCAAAACACAACAATAATTATCTTCGAAGTTTCACCTCAAATAGTGATGTTACAGAACGATTAAAATCTTTCATTAACCATTTCATGGAAATTTTAACTTCAACTTATTTGATCACCATAAAATCCACATTTCAATACACAAATGACTGAGACAAATGTAAATAACTGTAACTTGTTCTTAATCAAATTGGTTTAAAAACATGTGGACAATTCCGCCATTATAGTAATAAATTTTAGGGGCGGTGTCCCATTTAGTAGCCTCAAATTATAACATCAAAAAGAGAATGCCTTACATCATACACTATTAATAATAAAGTTCTTACAGTCCTTCTCAGCAATATGTACTAATAGTGCGATATAAAGAACATATTAATTAAATCAAATTGGTTTCACTAATCCATAATCTATTGCTTTTCAAATTTATTCTCCACACCAATTTGTAACATTTCGTCCTGCTTAAGCTCTTCTGCAGTTGCTATGAGAACTAATTTGTGAATTGGCCGTAAGTATTTCCCATTTTTGGTCTTGATCAACACCTTTCTTACTAATCCGTCGTCTCCAGCTTGACATTGGTCTACAATGGCAACTTCCCAAGTTGCTCTAGGCAAAGAACCATTCACACCTTTCTTCAGTACTATGACATAGTCACCAATCCTCAAATTTTCTCTTTTGCGGTACCACTTATTCCGCAGATTCAATTGTGGTGGCATATATTTCACCCATTGTTGCCAGAACAGCTCAATCCTTCTCTGTACAAGATCCATGCGGTTTCTTGGGTTGATTCTATCCTTCTGGAGTGGTTGATCTACCACATAATTATGTCCATGAAGAATTCCATTGGGGGTCACAAATCCTGCTTCATCCAATGGGTCATTGGCATTTCTAGGAAACAATGGTCTTGAATTTACCAGATACATTGCTTCATACAGGAAGGTTGACCATTCATCTGGTGTAAGAGATCTAACTTCCCCATCAACTATTACTGCTAGAGCATTCCTCACACTACGGATAAGCGATTCAATGGCTCCATTCATGTGCGATGCTGTAGGGGGATTCCAAGTCCAATTTAAATCTTTTGTACTAAACCATTCTTCTTTAGTTATTTCTTTCCAATTTTCCACTATCTCACGCCAGATCGATTCTGCACCAACAAAATTTGACCCACGGTCCGTGTACATTGTACCTGCCCTATTTCCTTTAAGATTGACAAATCTTCTGAACGCTAATAATAATTTTTCTGTTGTCAGTCCTTTTCCACCACTCACAGTATCATAGACCAACTCCAGATGGATGGCTCTTGTTGTTAGGCAACTAAAAATAACAACGTTTCCTTCGCTGGTTTTATTTCTAGATAATTTAACAGAGAAAGGACCAAAACAATCAGCCGATGTTGCTTCAAAGGGTGCCTCGTCTTTTAGCATACGAAATGAAGGTAATTCACCCATTTTCTGCTCAAGTAATGGTCGATGCTGAATTCGACACCTATGGCATCGGTTTGCTGCATGGAAAAGGTTCCTCGAGACTCCCATGATCCAAAACCCATTTGCTTCTAATGCTGCTTGTGTGCGGCGCTTTCCTGCGTGACCTGACACCTGATGATAATGGTCAACTACTTTCTTTGCCAAATCAGACTTTGGAACAATAACCGGGGATACCATTTCCTTAGCCAGCCAATTGACCTTGCCAAGACGTCCTCCCAACCTTATCACCTTGTCTTCCGCATCAAATATTGGGCACAGTTTTCTCAAATTTTTACTCTTTACATCCATATGTTCTTGTAGGGACTGCATTATCCTTATCACTGGATCAATTTCACTCCCATATTCCTCTCTCACTGCATCTATGCTTTCTGTCCATGTTTGCTGTGATTCCGCTATCCCCAATACACGTTGATACTCTAAACCTTCATTCGACATTGCCACTGATGAACTAATTGTACCTTTTGTTCCATGTTTCTTCTTCTTGTGATGATGTAGGGCTCTCACTTCATGTGTTACTTCTTCTTTGTTTCCATCGTCTACATCTTCAGAATTTTCTGTCTCTTTTGGCCAATTGACTTCGTCATGTTTCAAAAATTCTGGACCTTGTTGCCATGTTTTGAAATCTTCCATCTTGATTGGCTTCGTCAATGCGTCTGCAGGATTTAGTACTCCAGGCACATATCTAAATACATTTGGTGATAAGGTCTCTCTTCCACTCAGATACTCTGGATTGAACAAATGCTTTGAACTTGTCTGAATCTGATTTTACCCAATTTAGTGCTGTCATTGAGTCTGTCCAGCAAACAACACTTTCAAATTTTGATATTAATGCTGTTTTCACTGCATCCACTAATCTTGTCATTATCACCTCACCAACTAACTCAATTCGAGGAACACTTTTGATTCTCAGTGGTGTTACAAGTGCTTTTGCTGCCACAAATTGTAATTGATATCCTTCGTCTGGCATCCTCCAACGCAAGTACAATACCGCTCCATATGCATCAAGACTACCATCAGAAAATGCATGCAATTGTGGTTCACCAATTGCATCTTTGGGACGTAAACAACGTTCGGTTTTGATCTCCATGGCTGGCCACAAATCTTTAAATCTTACTTGCCATTGTTCATTTTCAGATTCTGACAGTTCAATATCCCATCCAATGCCTCTTTCCCACAACTTTTGCAGCTCAATCTTTGGTCCAATTGTTAGAGGCGATACCAATCCCATAGGATCCCAAATTTGTGCCAATCCACTCAAGATGCGACGTTTTGTAAATACAGATAGTGAAAGTGGCCTCTCGCGAGACTTTAGTCTAATTTCATCTTTTTCTTTGTCCCATTCATGTCCTAAGACATTTACTTTTGAATCAGTTGATGTAACATTGATTTCTAGGGACTTAACATTTGAGTGCCAACATTTGATGGAAAAGCCGCCTTTTGAAAGGACCATGTCAACATCTTTGATGGCCAGCTCTGCTTCTTTATTGGTTGCAAACGAACTAGCAATGTCGTCAACGTAAATGTCTTCCTTGAGTACTTTCTTCGCTAGTGGTTGTTCTGTAGAGAATGCATCTGCAATGTGTTGGATAGAACTGCTTGCTAAATCTGGGCTGCGTTTGTCTCCAAACAAAACTCTGGTCCATTGCAATGTTTTAATATCTGCTGTACCATCATAACCACGCCATAAGATACGTTGAAAGGGCTGATCATCTTCTTCAACGTGTACCCTGTTAAACATTTTTGAGATGTCACCATGGATTGCAACACAGCTTTCTCTCCACCTCATGAGAACAGAAAACAATTGATTGTTGTAGTCTGGTCCTTTTTCAAAACAGTCATTATATTGAATGCCAGGTTTAATCTCCATGGCAGCGTTGTGCACAATTCGAAGTGGAGTAGTTTTACTTTCCTCGCGATATACTGGGTGGATGTCCAGATAGAAAGCTTTTTCATCTTTTTTGGGACTGACTTCTTTCACAAATCCCAAGGAAATAAGGTCTTGGACTTGCTTATCAAACTCTTCCAGCTTCTCTTGACGCTTCAATCTCTTTTCCAGTCTATCTAATGCTTTCACTGCTGTAACTCTGTTGTTTGGAATATTATCTGGATACCCATTCTTCCACGGCAACCGTACAATTACATGATCATCTTCAATTCTGGTATTTTCTTTAACACTTTTTATGAATCTTGCTTCATTGAATTCATTTTCGCTACATGCACACAGCTGAGTTGGTTTAACTCCAACTTGATCAGACAATAACATTTTTCTGATATCTTCTTCCTTTGAGTCAATAATAATTTGAACATTGTTGACTCGTTTGAGCCCTGATAATGACTTTTTATTTGAGTCCCCGTTCGAGTCTTTAGCTCTAACCTCGCCCACCACTGCCCATCCTAAAGGGTACTGTACTCCACGTGGTGAACCTGTACCTGATGTCAATTTTCCGAGCTCCTGGATCAACTGTCCATTCCCAATGTCTTGGCCGATTAATATGTCCACTCTACCACCATCTATATCAAGTACTGACTTTATTGATTTTAAATGATTATTGTCATTAAAAAACAATCGTCTAATTTTGGTGCTGCACCACAAGGCTTTCCAATGCCATAAGCTTCAATGTCAACAATAAAACTTTTGTCTGGATTTTGGATCTGGCTTCTGTATAGTTTTGTCTTTTCCTTTTTAATACGTCCACCGACAACTTCATACCGTATTTCAGCTTGCTCTCCTGCAATGCCAAGCTCTTTTGCAAACGCTGCTCTTATCAATGTTGTATCGGATCCTGAATCAATTAGGCATCTTGCTGGCCTCCATTGACCTTCAATATCTTCAATTTGTGCCATTAACACTGGTAGACGAATGACATCCTTCTTGATTGCATTTAATTGAACCTTTACTTTATTTGGAACTGAAATTGCATTTGATGATGTTTCTACTGCTGCCCTGGGTTCTGATTGGAAATACTGCATGTGGACTAGATCATGATGTCTACCTTGACATTTTAAGCAGCCATTTTTTAAAGTGCAACTTCTAGCTCTATGACCTCTTTCTAGGCAGTTGAAACATCTGCTTTGTTGAGCAATCAACGAACGACGCTCGGCTATTGACTTTGCTTCAAATAATGGGCATCTTATTAGTGTATCACATGTAGCTTCACACCCACAATCATCATCTAATGAATTCACTGAAGCAGATGTGATATTGCGACCATAATTGCTTTTTGAATAGAATTTGTCGTTCTTCGTTGGAAGGGATTTCGTAACATTTCTCAAATATTTTGCCAGATGGTCAATGGTCATAGCTTTCCCCAACTCATCGCATGATACTCGGTAATTTGATGACATTGTCGATGGTAGCTTATTATCAAGTATTGTCTCCATCAATCTTTTACCATTTGCTTCTGACTCTTCTTCAACCCGTATTAATCTCTCTCTGTGCCTTTCAATTTCTGTTGCCATCTTGTTAATCTGCTCGCTTGTTCTTTCAGCACGAGGCAGCTCATCAAAATAGCTTATAGTTGCCTTATAGACACTATCGCTGGTAACCCTCATCTCAATTCTAGCAAATGCTTTCTCAATTTTTATGCTGGTTTTAACATCTTCTTGAAAGTTAATGGGTACTGATTTCAATAAGTAATACTTGCGTACTGAATGATTATTTTGGTTTGCAGCTTGTAATGTCTCCATAAAAGACGACTTCCAACAGAAATAATCTTTGAAATCTCCACTCCAAGAGTCTGGCATAATCGAGCCTAAGCGGACTCCTTGTTTATTCTTACTTCCTTTAGAAAGTTGTACGAACAGCTTTTGATTAAGTTCGTTCACTTCTTTTTGACCTTTCACCACTTCAGTTAGCTGTTCAAATGCTGCACTTAAATCGGATACAGTAACATTGCTATGTACACTTTGTCTGCCAATAGAAACAGTATCCTCATCAGTTGTTTCATCTGAAACATGATTACTTTCATTAGTAAAGTCCTTCTCGGTATGAGAATTATCTCTTCTAGTTCCACTAGTGCTAGGAACATTTGCCGTTTCTATAATTTGATTGTTTAATTCAGACTGTGTTGCTTTGTTATAATTAAGTTTAGCAAGTTTCTCTTCGTGCTGTCTTTCTTTCTCTCTTTCATTTCGTTGTAGCTGTTCATTTTGGAGAGCCCTTTTCGCTTCTCATTTCATTAAACGAGCCATACTTGTCCTTGTCGAATCCAAAAACTCCTTGGAGTTTTCAATCATTTCTTCATACCTCTCAATGTCATCATCTTCGATAATCTCAGCTTCTTTTGCATTACAAATATAGATGTCAATAATTGTCTCTAAATTGTTTACATTTACAGAGCATGTATCCCATATAAAACGCAAAGTATCAGTGTCCAACTCTTCTATAATAGCCTGCTCCAGATTATTACGAGATTTTTCTGCTTTACCTTCGGTTTTCTTCAACTTCTTCAAGTCTTTCTGTAGCTGAATTCCCGTCATTATTCTTATATCCTATGTTTTCAAACTGGAAATTTTAACTTCAACTTATTTGATCACCATAAAATCCACATTTCAATACACAAATGACTGAGACAAATTTAAATAACTTTAACTTGTTTTTAATCAAATTGGTTTAAAAACATGTGGACAATTCCGCCATTATAGTAATAAATTTTAGGGGCGGTGTCCCATTTAGTAGCCTCAAATTATAACATCAAAAAGAGAATGCCTTACATCATACACTATTAATAATAAAGTTCTTACATTTCAAATGACGAGAAGAAGAAAATAATCATGTGTTCTACCAATGAAGAGATAATAACGATGTAAACTAATCCAGTAGTATTAGAAAACATTTCATTTAAAAATGCAATTGTAATCTCGCTAAGCTGCGAGTTGGCCATCATGGCGGGCAATGGAAAAAAATTTGGCTAAAAATTTGGAATAGTCACGCAGCATGCCCATTGTATTTTTAACAATAAAATGGTGTTTCTTGCGCAATCGTAGTTTGTTCGTCCTTTGTTAGCACGCAAAGCAGTGTGTTGAACATTATTTCAAAAGAACAATAGATTTAGTCAAAAATGAAATGAAATGAAATGAAATGAAATGAAATGAAATGAAATGAAATGAAATGAAATGAAATGAAATGAAATGAAATGAAATGAAATGAAATGAAATGAAATGAAATGAAATGAAATGAAATGAAAACGTTTCCAACATACCTGATGTCACCCACTTTTTTTAATCGCTGTTGCCCTATCGAAGGGCACCCGTACCTCTCCTTTATTTCTACAGAAGTGGCTCTTTTCGCTAAAAGCAGTGATTTTAAACGCTCTTTACTGATCTCAGCCGCCATCCTGCAAATCAATTTTAATAGATTTCATGGCAGACATGTCTCGATTGTCAGTGCGCAACGATGCAGGATATGCTCAATTTTTAATATAATGTATTAATTAGCACATAGTTCTTTATTGAATGAAATATTTGAAAAGAAGCTATTGGAGGTATCAAAATCAATATTTCCTATGATATGTCATGCTCTCATGTAGACTCTAACAATGAAGGCAAAGATGGTATAGCTATTCTAATCGTAGCAGGTCTGACGAATCCTCAGAAAAATTTAGGCAATGGCTTTTGAAGTTCTATTTGAGGGTATATGGTCAATTTGTTACAATGTCAGTAATAATT
>OU744448.1:12055935-12123435 GCA_916610825.1 Haliclystus octoradiatus | reverse complement strand
CACGGGTGGACGATTTTGATACAAATATCGATCTGAAGGTTTCCAGTTTTGTTTTGGATACTTAAACCAGGTTGAACATTCTGACATTAATTTCCTCAAATAAATGGTATCTCAATGTCACAATAACATACCGTTGAAAATGTTTACTGCATATTTTGTTTTGTACTTCGTACTTTTCGCCTGTGTTTCATTCAGAGCGACATACAAATCATTACTTATACAAGTAGGTAACTTTCGTGTTCCGTTATTATCATTATTATTATAATTATTACTATCTGAATTTAATTCTTAACCAAAAGAACAATTTTCTTTGTTTTGAGCTATTTTGAAACTTTTAGGTAACAAGAAAAAGTGTTAGTTTGTTTTGATTTTATTGCGTTTATGTTTTGAACCTGGTCCAAATATCCCGCCATTGTTAGCATTGTCTGCATTGTGAGTTTCAAAAAAGTGCATCCTACATAGCTTGAACCACACAAGCCACACTTTCAGCAATTCAGCAATTGGGAAACATATACAACAACACAATCAAACAATAGACGATGTAATCGATGATTTTAAAGTTTTTAAACACTAGATTTCGAGTTGCATGCAAATGCATGCTTATATTGAGTTGTGAATCATCTAGCTCGACTGGTTCAAATAAATGCATGAAGAAATCTATGTAGAAAAGATAATTGAAGCCGAAATTTAATTCAGAAATTATTCTATTTTATTTTTTGCTGTTCAAAGAAGCAAAAAGTTGAGAAGTGAAAAGTGGAAGTTAAGTAGCCATACACCCCTCCCAAAAAAAGAAACATTTCTAACCCGAGTGTCATAAAGCTGCAAGGTAACAATTTTGTCTAAATTTTATTATGTTCCACCTAACAACACTGGCACATCCCGAAAAAATTTGATTGATTATTTTTTATTCATAACGTGGTTATTCAACATTTGATTTAAGTGACTTCTGAGAAAGTATAGAATTAGAAACTATTTATCGTCTTTACATCTTATTTTATTAATTACTGTCAATGTACATTCTTTTATTATATTTTATTTTATTTGTTGTCACTGATGAAGTGGAAGTTGGTATTGCAATTGTTTCTATATTTTAATTAAATTTCATTTCAGTACTGTTTCCAAATGATGACACATCTTATTTGTTTCACTTTCATATAAATATATGTGTTGTTTTAGTTTGTTTACGTTTGAATTTCATTCTGATAATTACTACGATGAAAATAAACAAATTATCTGTCACGTCCCAACAAAGGATTGTGCTGTTTTGTATTTGCGAGACAATAGAAATTCATTCAAATGCGAAATTGCTTAGTTAGCGCTTCAGTCTGAGAAAGCATTGTTGTTGAAAAAGGAAACAGTTTTGATTGGTTTTTATCAACTTCGATGTATTTATTTAATAAATGAAGCCGGCCATGTACGCCTCTGGTTAATAACGAATCCATTGATATGTGTTTCAAGTCAATTGCATCAAAAATGGCATCGTGAATTCCCGCCTTACATACGGACATATAAATGGAAATAGCGTAAATTTAAAAGTAGAATGCAGCTCCAAATGGGACTGCCTCGTTTACGAAATACTTTTCATTAGGGACTTACAACCAAACCTGAATGGCCAATCAGTTTCAATACGATCTAAATTATTTTAAGTCAATTTCTTATTCTATTTTATCAAACAAAAAATGTTGTTTTTGTTTCACAATTAGGTAACATAGGTAGTTCAAGTCATAAATTAGAAATAAATTAATTATTTAAAGTATAAAAGCTAACTTAATAAAAATAAAATTTCTTTCGCTCTTGAAAATGATCACAGACGATACCGAAACGTTGAGTTTTATCAATAATTAAACACCTTCAAAATTACTTGTCTTTGATTTTTGTTATCAAATGCTTTAAGAAGGTTCTTCTTCTTCGTTTGACTTATTACATGGATATATCTTTTTCTGATTGTTTACTCTACCTTATTTTTATTTTTTTCAGTTTTTATTTTATTATTCTATTCTTAATATCTATCTCATATTTTTTTAATCTTATTTTAATAATCTAATTTATACAACAATTATTATGTCGGTTTCATTATTTTCTTTGTTTTAATCTATTTGATTTGTTTTGTTTGATCTAATCTTATATCATTCGATTGGAATGATTTTACTTTAGCGAATTTGATTTGATTTGATATTCTATTGAATTTATTCTCATTCGATTTCTTCTGATCATTATCATTTACCAGCACCACCTAGTCCGAGCGTAGTGGAGCGAATTTTCCATCGGGTTACCATTTTTACTATTTGAATGATTAGATCAATTTTCTTCTATAAATCTTCACGTCTTCGTCATATTTTGCCTTTTTTCGAATCATAGATCCAGAGTTCTACTTTCGAAACACTTTCGATTCTTTCGCACGCTATGATTTTGATCTGTCTTGTTTCTCATTCCTGCTGTGTCGCAAGCTTTTGCCGGTTTTGTAGGGCATTTTTGTCTCGGAATAACACCATAACCAAGCAAATGACGAAAAGAAGAAGAATGCCTTGAATTATAATACTGCACTCTGAAATATATATCATCAACGATGTTAATAATGCAATTTTTTTATTTGCAATTATTTAGAAATTTTGGATGTTTTTCTCTCATGATGTCTAAGTTATTTTTGGCTTGCGTGATCCAAACACGGGATTAAGCCAATCAACTCACTACAACAACATTCAAAAATCTATCGCGTTTTACAATATTGATTATAATAGGAGTATTCAATCAGGATTCAAGATATGCATATAATTGGCAGATATATAATTTGTAATCAATGAACCCGGGGATCGTGAAACGTTATTTTCCATAGCTCACTTTTCAAAATTTGGTTGGATAACAAAATCCCTTCTTCACCGTAAACCAACTACACCATATTCATCAATAATCCTCCTAACTCCTTGATAAAGTAGGGTGGCAGGAATTCCCTGTGTTAGCTTGTAAAGGTTTAGAATATTGGCAAATATATCAACAACAACAACAACTACAACAACATATTTACGATTTTCGTTATTCTCAACAATATTTATGAATGAAATTGACTATAAAGCAATGTTGATGACAATGATAATGATTGCTATCTGTTATCAATAGTTGCTTAGCATTTTATATTGTTCTTTTGCAGCTATAAGTTTCGTCAGTGCATCAGTTTTTGATGAAATTGTTAACGTCAATGAAGAAGGTATGAGCATTTCAAATCGTTCAACGTTAAGCGGTATTGCACTGCACTCAGAGCCATCTATTTACAATAGTTGAGCCACGTTTTCATGTGCTGCTATCGTCTCCTATTGGACAGATGCGATCATGTGATTTTAGGCGCCATTTTTGATCTTTCGGAAACAGGGTTCTCATTTCCGATCCAAAAAAAAATAGGCTTTAATTGTTGTATTAAAGTGGGAATAAACCCCCAGACTATCTTTACATATGTAGTAGAACCCGACGTGAAAAAAACAATGGCGTAATTTTTTTTTCGATCTGGAAATTATTTCTTGGTGAAAAGTGCCTTCAAAGTGGTGTTTTGACCCAAATGTCGCTGAGAAAAAAAAGGGATTGGATCTAGCTTTATGACGACAAAGTCACAAGTCGTGCGGTTTGTCTAACAGACTCAAGAGTGGGCTGATCACGCGACGTTATCTTTGAGGTGACCTAGCTCCGAGAAGTCACACAAAAAAAAATTCTGACAAGGCTGAGCCATGAACAAACATATACTCGTGAATTACGTAAAAAAGATACAATTTGTGATTTCAGGAGCAGAATAAAATCTATTGAAACGCTCAGTCGAAATAATTTCTCGTAGCGTCATTAAGCGTGATGAATCTGATATAGATTGCGGATTAACACAAATGTCAGGCGGTGCGAGTGTTCCTTTGTGACTAGTCTAGTGACACATATTAGTTACGTATTCTGTGTGACCGTAGTACTTCTCAAATCTTAATCAGTAGACAAGTGCCCTTCAAAATAGCTTGATCTTACGCTATATAAGTTTTAACTATTTTTAACTCTATGATCTGCAAGTTGTTCTTGAGTAAATATTTCTACAGGATATCCTCTTCATGATATAAATGTGAATGTAAACTGACTTGATTTGCATGGGCATGCACAGACTACTTTTCCTCAAGATAGTTGGTCTGCAAAGTTTTAATTGTACTTTTTCGGATTTATTCAAGTACCGGTATTACTAAATTATTAAATAGACATTTTTCACTATTATCATTTCAACGTTTAAGTTTTAAATTGATGTTTGTATAGTAAAACTTAAACCATGTAATCGTATAGTTTATACGACTGTATAGATAGATATATTATACTCAATACTATAGTCTAACAAAGTACCATTGAGAATTCTTCAGTACATTACATGATAGAGGGATCGGGCGTTCTTATTCAAGTTTACAGCCGTATACTAGAACTACAGTAATGCAGATTCTTTATCATTTGTCGGTTTTGGGGTATATCTTCATTGCATAAATTATTATCCTCTCTATCAAAGTTATCTGATTAACAAAATTAGGGTTTTGCAATGTGAAGTCTCGTTCCTGATTATACATACGCCACAAAGTGATTTTACCAGTCTAGTATTCATTCCTTCGGTTAGAAAGTGGAACATGTTAGCATCATGTCGTCACAATCTGTAGTTTTTGGATGCGGTAATACAGTGCAGAAGTTACTTAGCTAGCTTTTGTGGTCACCAGAGAATATTTTGATATGTGTTAAATATGTGTGAGAATGATATGTCAAAATATAATCTGTATAACGCGCGCTACGAATGAAATATTTTCTGATTTTTATTTTCTTGAAATTCGTGAATTTTAAAATCATTAAATCATCTGGGATTTTGCTGCTCTTAAGTTTATATGTTTTTCCTTACCTCGGTTTTGTGGGAGAGAAAAATAGATTGCCGTTACAGAGCTACGCCATCTCAAACGTAACATCGCGTGATTAATCCGATCTAAAGTCAATTAGAAAAACCACACGACTTGTGACTTTGTCGTCATAATGCTAGATCCAATCCCTTTTTTTTCCTCAGCGACATTTGGGTCAAAACACCACTTTGGAGGCATTTTTCACCAAGAAATAATTTCCAGATCGAAAAAAAAATTACGCCATTGTTTTTTTCACGTCGGGTTCTACTACATATGTAAAGATAGTCTGGGGGTTTATTCCCACTTTAATGGACGCAATAGTAATTGCAAATAATACAAATAATATATTTGTTTACCATACCAACTGCGAATAAGAACTAAAAAAGGAATATTTTGCTGCAAAGAGTAGAGCATATAAGATTTAATCCAAAATTCCTTTTCAATGTAGCAAATCCAATAGCATTGATCTGTATTTACTCCCGAGTAGCATGGTGATGATATCGATAACATATCATATATTGAAGTAGATTTTTATGAAAATTTTAAAAGTCCAGCAAATAATATTGAAAAAGACACCTATTAAATGGTTATACTATTGAACGATCGAAAACTAATTCAAACAATGCCAAAATTGCAGAAAAACACAATTTCGAAGCCTCATTTCCAAAAGAACAAACTGGTGTGAGTGTCCCAACTCTTGTAAATAGATGACTCTGACTGCATGCACTGCACTGTAGTTAGGGGTTAGAGAATGATGCGAGTGTTTTGTTTGCGAAGGCGCCGAGTGGATTATACAATTTCAAGCTCATTATACAACCAATAAGTGCAAGTATTCGTAACTAAAACACGAGCGGCAAGTCTCTGAACCTTTCAAATACTAAAACTGAGTGAATATTGATTAGATGTTTGAATTAAATGTAATATTGTTATCAAAATAAAGGTAAATATTACGCGTACAATTTAGACAGTTATAGTCATAAGATAATGAATCAGTTCCGAATTCATAATTACCAATGTGCATAGTTGTTAAAATATCAAGTCAAGTTAATCATTTTCTTTGATCATTTTTGTCTAATGCACGTTCAATCGTTATCTAATCGTATTAGACAACGGCAATAATAACATCATTGGTGTTGTCCACAGATAAACGCAATGTGAGGTAGTCAATTCTGATACAGAATAAAATAAGAAATTTTACTTTTATTAGCCCTGCCATGAGCATATCAAGTTATTTTTAATTTCCAAATCGTCTTGAAGAAGTTTATGGGTTTATTAATTTTAATTTGAAGTTATTTACAACAATAAGGCAGATCGAGAGGGTTTCAGCAAACCTGACCCACTTGTGCTGGATTGGAGGCGATTTGTAAAGTGCAGTTCAAATTTTCTTTAATTGCCAAAGAAAAAGATTGTGAATCGGAAATGTGAAAAAACGCTGTTTACGAACTGCTGATCATCAATCAACGTATAGTCAAGAAGAACGTGAGCGTAGAAATTACTTTGTGAGTGACTTGAAACGTTTATCCTTAACATGCGAAATTCCAGTGTTCGGAGATATTCTTATTTGTTACTGGATAGTGGGTGGTGTAAGATCTGACCAGCTTCGTGGAAATTTATTGAAGAAAGCATATCTTACACTTCAAACAGCATTATGATTATTACAGAATATTTGAAGCGGCCGAACAACAAAAATTGGACAGAATACTCCTATACATTTGTTTCAGTTAACAGTGTATCGACATCGAGTCCGATTCGCTAAGTTAATGATAATTTTAAAAAGTCATGTAAAATCTTTCAGCTACCGTCATTCATTTTCCAACCAGAAGCATTGCCCAGCATACAGTAAAAAGTGGAACAAATACCAATAATTAAATCATATTTCAAAAATGTGCACCAAGCAAACAAAAACATTTAGTACTGTTACAGATATTGCTGACACTGAGAATTAACATGTATATTATGATAGTATAGAAGTGGATACAGGTAAAAATAAGCTATTAAGAAATTCGGACAGATGTAACATTGTGGAATTGAGCATTGCTGGAAAGCAAGTTGATATACATGCTGACACTGATGCAGATGCAACTGGGATCCCTGCAAGTTTGTATAAAATGTTAGCAACTAGCCTTTGAAAAAGATATAAAGCCCTTTCAAAGATTGGATGACAAAGCAACCAGCCATTGGGCAATGCCACTTTACCAATAAACACATGGCTAGAACCATTAATGCATGCATTCTTGTTGTTGATTGGGAATTTTCCCCCTAAAGCTTGACTCGTTTTGGAAATAATAAAATTTATGAAGTTCAATCGAGTAACATCGATAGCTTTAACTTACCAAAATCGCCGTATCATTGATACTGATTCTGCTTATAGAAGTTTAAAGATTGTTTCAGTGAAAAAAAGAGATTTAAAAAACTGGATACACTTAGGATTTGACAATGCCATGCCACTGGTATCTCGCACACCGAGAGAAATTCCTATTGTTCTCATTGGCGCTGTACAGAGTAAGCTAAAGAAATGATAGGCGATGACATTATAGTAAAGGAGACAATTATCACATAACAATCATTGAGAAAGGAGGTACCTCAAAAATTAAATGGTGCAAAAATATTTACCAGTTTAGATGCTATGTAGTGGTTTTTGTCAATTGCCTGTTGATGACGAAACGTCAAAATTACTGGATTTTAATAGTCCGTTGGGATGGTATCGATTTAAGAGGTGGGTTGCCATTTTGGAATGCACCAGTCCCTGAAGTATATATCAGTGAGAAATGATAGATTTATTTCAAGATATGCCTGTAAATATAATTGCTGATAACTTCCTTGTCACAGACAAAGGCAAACAAGAACAGTCAATCATAGTAAAGTGAAACTGCGTGTAGCTGAAGTCAATTATGTAGGACATACTTTAGATGTTGATGGCTTAAAAGCCAGACACTATAAATTCAGAGAAATCGGTAATATGCCTGCCCCACAAAACAAGGAAGGGGTATTGAAAATTTTGGGGATAATTAACTATCTAGATAAGTTTAGATAGATAGATAGATTTATTTGGGGTACAATGGTATGTTGCATATTATAATTGATTTTATAATTAAGAATTAATTACATACCATAATTCATTTTATGATTAAAAATGAAAAACGGAAATCATGATCTGCAGGATTACAGTTCGTATATGTAGTGAAAAAATGAAAATCAATAGGAGAAGGTTAAAATTTTAGTAGTACATTCAATATGAGGAGGATCGTAATAATAATCTCATTGAGCTCGATTGATATTATTTGCTTGGATTGTTAGGTTAATAATTAGATTTGGTTAGATTTTCGCATACATAACAGTCTTCTACCGGGCATTCATTGTAATATGTAGCAAAAATGTTGGTGCTGATGCGATGAAGAGCGGAATACCCATTGCTTGTGCATCACGTGCATTGACTATGACTACTACCGAAAGTCATTAGGCAAACATCGAACGAGAATTATTGGTAATCGATTGGGGAGTAAAAAAAAAATATATTTTTGTATATCGTCGACGTACTAATATTAAAACTGGTCACAAGCCACTATACAAGCAATTCTTGAGAAAGCACTCGGTGGAGCACCCGAAAATTACAAGGGATACTTCTAGGCTCTGGCGGTAGTTGTAAGACATGTGCCAGGGAGATTACAAGCTATTTCAGATTGCCTAAGTAGGGCATCTTTGAAATTGGTGACTGATGATGACAATGTAGATGCGCAATTGGAATAAATCGGACTATTGGTTTATCTTCAACCGTACTAAATTACTTTTATACAGCTACTGCAGACAATGGAATAATACAAAGATTCATCAAGTTTGTGTATACGAAGGATAGCCGGAAATGAAATACCAAATCTCGGATGTTATCAGACCATATACTGAAACTTTAAAGAGGAGCTGTCAGCGGAGAACAGGTTATTGTTTAAGCATGATGTTGTTGCTATTCTCACGCTATTACGTGGAAGTGCATTGTAGGAAATTAACGGTGCTCATCTTGGTGAAAGAAAAACAATGGCTTTTTGCTAGAGACTTTGTGTTGTTGCCAATGATGTCAGCTCGAATTAAAGAGTTAATGCGTGGATGTACCAAGTGTCTAGCTTACCGACACCGACAATGTAATGGCCTGTGATTCCTCATACGATTCCTGATTGTTCATGGCAGCATGATTTCTAATTGACTATTCTTGGTGAGAAAGACTAAAGCAATAGGGAAATGGACAAAAAGAGAGTCATATAATTGAAGGATTCAATATATTTTTGTATAAACCTAAGACCTTGACCACTGGTTACTATTCTTGCAAGAATCAAACGTCCACTGTTTAACAATTTTGTAAATTATCTCAGTAATCCATCGCTATAGTATACTATAATGATAATAATATAATATAACATGTCATGACTTTTACTGTGTTGAAAATGCAATATATAACAGTTGTGTCATTTTCATATTTTCAGAAAATCAAAAGTTTGCTGCTGAAAAGCGTAAGTTACTTCTATAATATTTTATAATTACAATTGTATTTGGAGAAACTGTCTTACGTAATTATATTAAAGAGGATATACAGTAAGCCAAAAAACTTGTTTGCATTGGAGTGCTACACAGAAGTATCCTGTGATAGCTCCCTATAGACTAAAGCTAAACCGAAGGAGTGTCGTGGGGAAGTATAGTGTACGCTATACTTATTCTTAGGAAGAAGATATTTCTTTTGACATCTTAATCATATGCAGTTAATTAAATTAATATGCACAACCTATATGATCCTTTGATCCCATTGGTTACAGGAAAGTTCTTCATGTGATAGAATGTGATGCAGTGATTTATACATCGCATCTTCTATAAACATCTGCATATACCTACCAAAAACGTCATTGTCATGAAGAACTATTAAATATCTATTTATTATATACTGCAAATTTGCATAGACATTTAAGGATGCATGAACTAAGTGGCAAATGAAACACATTGGTTGTTAAGTCGACTTTCCTACGGGGTTGCTATGATAACTGTTTTATCCATTATTTGAATACTAATCTTGATTTGACTTCTCCAGAACCTGAACTGTTTGAAGGTGACATTTTGGTTAATCCACGTCTGAAAACTAAAATTGAGAAAATTAATCTCACTTCTCTTGGATATGCTTCTTTCAACGCAATGACAGAAGGAGCGTGGCCTGGTGGAAAGATCGCATACCAGTTTTCTGCTACCTTCAGTAAGTGCACAATAAAAATAATTGTAAAATAATAGTTTGGAAAACAACCACACGTTGTGAAACCTTATTTTGAAATCATAATAGCTTTCTTCGTTACAAAAATTATGTTTAATGAATAAATTTTTATCAATGTTTACTCCAGTTATATCAAGACATCACTTCAATAGTTAATCAAGTATTTTACAGTTAGTCAAAGTATAGATTTTCAAATAAAATAATTGCAGCGTTGAAGACCGCTCTTCGTAAAGTGGATGACAATAAAGCTTTAGGGCTACATAGTACATATAGATAGTTTGATGCATAAAATCCCCTCAAGGTCAGCTCAATATTGAATTTGATAATCTATTTCGTGGATTGCATCTGAAATATCGTGGCAATAAGTTTATAGTAATAATCAATTACCATGTTATCATGTTGTTGGTATCGAAAGAGCCACTCATCTATATAAAAACGAGAGTTACAAAACAACAGTTCAGGTGCCTTCTGTAGGCAATTTCATCTATATTATACATTAATCTTAGTTGACGTAGCTCAATTATCTGTAAATTTATTTAGTATATTTTGCATTATTTATGATAATGCTAATTATAATATCTTCTACAGATCAAAAAGGAAGAGACGCTGTAATGGCTGGCATTGCAGAGTACCACAAACTAACATGCATCAGATTTTCACCTAGAACGACTGAAAATAATTACATCTACTTCTACCATGGACGTGGGTGTGCATCTTATATTGGTATCCAATCAGGAAGGCAAGATATTACACTTGGATATCGATGTCTCACTAAAGGAATTGCCATGCATGAGATGATGCATGCACTTGGGTTCTTTCATGAACAATCTCGACGCGACAGAGACAAATACATTTCTGTTTATACGAATAACATTCGTCGTGGTAAGAGTTTTCTTCCTTGAGATTTATCATTTCATATTGAATAAGACATAGTATAACCTGTTATAGAGGCCACCTCTATACAACGGCCATATGTCTCTGCTGGTCAATCTTGGTATGTCTAAAAGAGTATATTCTCTATTGAATTAACCCTGCATATCAAGACCACCTGTCTATATAGTCGTCTATTGTGATCCTAGCTGATTCAGAAGAGAACGACATCGCTTACTGTATTATTTCTATATTATTACTGTTTGCTCAAAGATTTATTTTGACATTTTCCTTGTCCAAACTATTACTCAAATAGTGTAATTTTTATGCAGCGCTAATTCCCATCCAGCTTATTCATGCATTCGACTTGCGATTTATGTGAATTATCTGCCTTTTCAAATGACTGCATAAAGCGAGACGTATGCCACCATCTTGATTAACGTATTTAACTTCATTTGCTCTGTAGAAGCACTTTACAACTTCCAAAAATATCGACTTGGTGATGCATCTGACCTCGGAGAGCCCTACGATAAACAAAGCATTATGCACTATGGAAAGTAAGTGAAAATGTTATATATGGTAAAACTGTAATAGCTAATTTTCATGTTATTTTGCCAGCGTTTTCGAATTTCTTAAATCAATCTTTAAAGTTCATTGTTTGACGTTTGAAATTACATAATTATTATAGAATTTAAAGATAGATTAACAAATGCCTGTTCGGAAATTAGCAGAAGATATGATACAAATAACTAATTGAGTGATATTGTGTTGCTCTTTCAATGCTCAAGTGTACAAATAAGTTTATATATCAGAAGGAAGATACAGTGCTGTGCCATCTATTGATTTTTAATTAATGATGTAACTACTGTATGATTGTTGATTAATCAATTTTTATGTCTTAGTTATGCATTCGCCAGAAGTCGTTCATCTAAAACCATCATTTCAAAAGCTGATCCCAATGAAAAACTAGGCCAGAGAGATGGTCTTAGTCCCATTGATGTCAAGCAGTTGAATAAATACTATCATTGCGATAAGGGCACAGCCACCAAACCAAAACCTAAGCCAACCCCACAGCCAACGCAGAAACCAGCTATCAAATCAGCAGAATGTAAAGATGATGCTCCATTCTGCAGTGTTCTAGGAACAAGATTTTGTGATGATGGGATGGTCAAAGTCAGATGCCAGAAGACGTGTGCCATATGTAAAGATTGCAAGGACAAAAATAATCATTGTCAAGCATGGGCGGATAAATATTGTAAGCATGAGAAACACGGTGATTACATGAAAAAGAACTGCCAAAAGAGTTGCAAATTTTGCTAATTCAATATTAAGATTATAACGATTTCATTATGTTATTATCTAAAACGTTAACAATTGTGAAGAGTGTCATTTGTATTGTAATATGTTTATATGACAAAAACTAAGACTGGATTTATTAGGAAAGTGTGAACTTTCTCAAGTATGATACATCCATTTTAAAATATGAAATTCGTTGATGAAGATGGAGTCTACAATTATTTATCAATAAACTTTTCAAACATTCTGCTGGGGCTTCTATTCCCAATTTTACAAGCCAGTGCAAGTCTCAGCCATCCCCCCAGGATGTGGCAGGATTTAGCGGGAAATTTATATTTGGGATGATCTTTTACAATGTTACCTATAACTCTGGCCTCTCTGAGGCAGCTACTATATATTACATCTACAGAATTAAAGTGCCCATGACACCAAAAAATTTTATTCTGGAATCAAGTAGCCCATGCAAAATAAATAGGAATGGTGGCAATAATTTTTCGATTTGGACTCTTATAAGCGGAGATATTTAATTTTGAAAGTACCATATTTCAGAAATTGTGCTCCTTCGAAAGTCGGAACTCATGCCGGAATGACAAGAAAGCCGACTATGGAAAAATAACCAGGTCTAGACTTCAAAAATCGTAACTTTTTTCTCGCGAAAAAGAAATTGTCCACTTTCCAGAACAGATATGCCCATATCTTCGGGACGCGATTTGACAAACAGATAGAAGTTGTGACCACCTGCGCGCGCATGTGCCGTAACATATCCAAAGCGGTCAATTTGCTCTAATTGTGCGGCCAAAGCCTAACACGTAAGTTATCTTTACAAAATGGCGATCAGAAGCAGACGTTAAACCATGGTTAAACGAAACCTATAACTTATATTATTAAATTACATTTTATATTTCTTTAATGAAAATTGAACACTTGATTACACTTCACAATAAAAAATTTACGATTAAATGGATTCAGAAAACTTTTATTATCAAGTCAAATAGTCGACGGCATAAATCTTAATTCCTGAATGTCATGGCCTATTATTTGATTATTCTATGGTTCTAGACACACTGTAGTCGAGAATCTATATCGCTAAATAGGTAAGCACATAATAAACTATGACTTATCTAAGTTTAAAACTGTTGACGGTATTTGATAATGCTTCAACGAACAGCAGCTCGATATTTATTCTGCAAAAACACGACAGTCGAGTTAAACAAATTCTAGCAACCTTCTATAAGTTGGCAATGAAAACTGTCTGGTTCTTTTAAAAGCGCGCACTAATTTATCTAAAACTGGTTGCACATTTAATATAAATAATAAACTACCATGATTCTAAGTTTGACGATAATTGCTTGACTCTTTTATACCAAAGTTATTTACTTTGCAAAATACGAAGTATACCATACTCTTTCCGCTTTGTTGACAAAGTCTCAAAGCCATTTTTACTTTTTGAATTATAAGGTCTCTCAAATCAAAGCAAGGTAATGCCGATGACTACATATCACTCAACATGTATCACATGCATACACATGTATCGACGTAAATTGATAAAATTTCATGAAAAAGTATCAAGTTTAATATGTTTAGATATATAACCATCCAAGTTACCAAAGGTTTTTTTGGGGGAGGGGGTGTCAAAATGTAGGTCTTTCACTTACTTCAACTTGTAGGTCTCTCCAAATAAATTGAGACATGCAGATGACTAGATATCATTAGGTAGTAATCTTAGACATATATCAAAATCAATTCAAAATATTTCTTGAAAATCGACCAAGTTTATATTTAGATACCGCCACTTAAGTTGACAAAGGGGGCATTTGGGTTTATTCAAAAAGCTAGGTTTACATTTTCTCCCACTTCTAGGTAGGTTTCTCAACATAAAACAAGGGATGCCGATGATAAGATATCATTAGAGATTACTCCTAGACATGTATTCAAGTAAATTCAAAATAATTCTCGAAAATTGATCGAGTTTATATGTAAATATAGCCACTTAAGTTGACAAAGGGGGCATTTGGGTTTGTCAAAAAGCTGGGTTCACACTTTCTCCAGCTTTTAGGTCCGTCAAATTAAAACAAGGGGTGCCAATGATTACATATCATCAGAGATTACTCCTTGACACGTATCGAAGTAAATTCAAAACATTTCTTGACAAAATATCTAATATTTAGATTGAGCCATTTAAGTTGACAAAGGGTGCATTTTGGGTTTTTCAAAAAGCTGGGTTCACACTTTCTCCGGCTTCTAGGTCCGTCAAATTAAAACAAGGGGTGCCAATGATTAGATATCATCAGAGATTACTCCTTGACACATATCGAAGTAAATTCAAAACATTTCTTTACAAAATATCTAGTTTATAAATAGATAGAGCCATTTAAGTTGACAAGGGGTGCATTTTGAGTTTTTCAAAAAGCTGGGTTTTACGCTTTTTCCAACTTCTAGGTCTCTGAAAGTAAATTGAGACAGGCAGATGACTAGATATCACTAGATGGGACTCTTAGACATAAATCGAAGTAAATTCAGAACATTTCTTCAAAAAACATCTAGCTTATATTTTGATAGAGCCATTTAAGTTGACAAGGGGGGCATTTGGGGTTTTCAAAATCCGCATTTTCACTTTCTCCAACTTCTAGGTCCCTTTAATTAAAACGAGGGATGCCGATGACTAGATATCACCAGATATTACTTGTAAACGACACCCAGCGTCTGTGGAGTTTAATTTGTGTTACAGTTTGTATATTTGTTCAACTATTAGAACATTGAGGAACAAATGAAATTGTTAGAACATTGAAACAACATAACACTAAACACATTAATATCTTTGCTATTAAAATTAACTATTTCAAATTAATAATTCCGTCGTCGTAGAACACCCAAACACCTGACAAACAAATGTCACAAATTGAGGTAATGTGTACGTAAAACAGCATGTGTACAGTCCAACTGCATGCTGCTGAGGATGACTGCCACATTTTTGAGAGATAAATCCAACAACTAAATTCCCTTGTATTTCATGTATTTCTTAATAAATTATATTTATTTCAAGCATAAAAAATGATTGAAAATAGGACAAATTCAACATTAAATATCTCCGCTTATACAGTTTCAACTAAGAAATCATTGTCACCATTCTTCATCATTTAGCTTCAGCTACTTGAATCTGTGTTAAAAATTTGTTGTGTCATGTGCTCTTTAAACTAGGTTACCTATATAGGCAAAATACCTAAATTATCTAATTGCTCAGCATTCTAAAAATAGGGTTACGTTATGATTGAATATAGTGCTCTCAAAACAATCCCGAAGTAACATTACGTTATAAGTTAAAGATGTGACATGCTATCATCTATTACATTCAAATAACGACACCATAATCAAACTTAGGCATAATTCAGAATACCTATTCATGTAGCTACGTCATCCAAGTTTAACATTTGTAATTAAACAATCATGTAATAATATAAAAAGAGGCCGATAAATTAGGAATTCCATTAATTAATTAACTAAATAAAAAGCACAAATTTCATGAAAAAATATTAATTTAAGGTATAAAATATATAGCCTCAAATTGATGTATCTAAATATACACTAATAATAACATAAAAGTGATTGTGTAGTCATTGCTGTTTTAATATTGTTTGATGCCATAAAAGCAGAGCTGTTTAATAATAAATAAATGCAAAAATGAGACATTCATATTTGCTACTAATAGTTTCGCCTTGAGCGATCATCATGCAATTTAATCTATAGATATGATATGAATGTCTGATTTTTGTGTTTATTTATTATTAGATATGAACTAGATATTTTTTCAAGAAATGTTTTGAATACTTGTCTAAGAGAAATCTCTATTGATATCTAGTCATCGGCATCCCTTATTTTAATATGAGGGACCTAGAAATTGGAAAAAGTGTAAATCCGGCTTTTTGAAAAGACACAAATGCCCCCTTTGATAACTTAAATGGCTCAATCTGAATATAAACTTGATATTTTGTCAAGAAATGTTTTGAACCTACTTCAATATAATTTGTCAAAGAGTAATCTCTAATGATACTTAATCATCAGCACCCCTTGTTTCACTTTGAGGGACCTAGAAGTTGGAGAAGGTGTAAGCCCAGCTTTTTGAAAAACCCCAAATGTCCCCTTTGTCAACTCAAGCGGCTATATCTAAATATAAACTGGATCCTTTTTCGAGAAATATTTTGAATTTACTTCGATACATGTCTAAGAGTAGTATCTAGTGATATCTAGTCATCTGCATGTCTCAATTTATTTGGATAGACCTACAAGTTTAAGTGAAAGACCAGCATTTTGACCCCCCTCCCCCCAAAAAACCTTTGTCAACCTGGACGGTTATATATCTAAACATAATAAATTTGATAGAGCTTTTTCATGAAATTTTATCAATTTACGTCGATACATGTCTATGCATGTGATACATGTTGAGTGATATGTAGTCATCGGCATATCTTGCTTTGATTTGAGAGACCTTATAATTCAAAAAGAAAAAGATGGCTTTGAGACTTTGTCAACAAAGCGGAATGAGTATAGTATAATTCATATTTTGCAAACGAAATAACTTTGGTATCAAAGAGTCAAGCAATGATAGTCAAACTTAGAATCATAGTAGTTTATGAATTATTTTAAATGTGCAACCAGTTTGAGATAAATTAGTGTGCGCTTTTAGAAGAACCAGACAGTTTTTATTGCCAACGTAGGCCTATCGAAGGTTTTCTAGACTTTGTTGAACTCGACTGTCGTGTTTTTGCAAAATCAATATCGAGCTGCTCTTTGTTGAAGCATTATCAAATACTGTCAACAGTTTCAAACTTAGATGAGTCATAGTTTATTATGTGCTTACCTTTTTAGCGATATAGATTGTCGACTACAGTGTGTCTAGAATCATAGAATAATCAAATAATAGGCCATGACATTCAGAAATTAAGAGTTATGCCGTCGACTATTTGACTTGATAATAGAAGTTTTTCTGAATCCATTTAATCGTAAGTTTTTTATTGTGAAGTGTAAACAAGTATTCAATTTTCATTAAGAAATATAAAGTGTAATCTAAATATAAGTCATAGGTTTCCTTCGTTTAACCGTACGTCTGCTTCTGATCGCCATTTTGTAAAGATAACTTACGTGTTCGGCTTTGGCCGCACAATTAGAGCAAATTGACCGCTTTGGATATGTTACGGCACATGCGCGCGCAGGTGGTCACAACTTCTATCTGTTTGTCAAATCGCGACCGGGAAACCTTGCGCGCGCACACTTTGAATAGTGCACGTAAAATTCAAACACTCGTTTCCAAACATTGCTTTGCCTCGTCTAGAATGCGTTTGTCGTAAAATATTTTTGAACCATTCTTGAACAAGAGCTTATACTTACTAGCCTATACTTTATTTCTAATCTTCGATAATTTTAATAACACGAATGCCAAGTTCCTGAAGAACCAGAACATGGTGGTAAAAGGGAAGGAGCAGGTAGAAGGCCACCGATAACTCAAGAGCTTTCACTTATACATCAGGATATCTGGACATGGCGTCTTGGCGATAAACCATAATAAAGTTTTACCTAAATTTCGTGATTTGCAAAGACTGGTATAAGGAATGAATTTTGTCTAAAGGAACACCTGAGTGAAGATTTGATACTGTTTTCCTGCTTACAAACCTATCAATGCGAGATTCCTTCAAAGAACAAAAAACGAAGCTCCATTTTCACAACCTCAAATCAACAGCTTATTTATTTTGTATTTCTATTTTCAATCGCACTTGATATTTATCGAACTTTGATCGAGATGAAATAAGCATCATATGTAGTTTCTGGACTCGTGGAATATATGAATTTCTACAGCAAATTAATTAAAATAGTATTTTATTATTGATCAGTTTTGTCATTCCTTCGTGCATTTCTTTCTGTGGTTTGAGTATGTTTTGATAAAAATTCCCGTCTGTTTCGCATGGATTGATGTTAATGTTTCACGGCCGTACATAATTACCATAGTTTTCATTATCCTTATTCAATTCGCATTGTTTCGCTCCAGTTTTCATGCTGTTTTTCAGAAATATTCATACATGAATTAAAAGGTTGCTACGGCTCAAATGAAATCATGAGGAATGCTATGACGTTGATAAGAAGGCTGCGAGACTCCATTTTGAAAAAGTTGAATGCAAAGGCTGCCGGTCTGGTTTGACCCTTTAACCACTAGACCCTACCAAGATAAAATAGAAGACGTGATTTTCACTACTTATAATACAGGTGTGAGTTGTAAATGACGTGCGAAATTGTCTTTTCTTAAAGTGTATATCCCGGAGATTGGGAGATTACTTCTTTAGATAGAGAAAAATTTTCTATTCGTACATGATCTTCTTGTGTTTTTACTTTGCGCGATCATTTCTCCTTCAAAAATGCAGTCAAAGTGACGATTTTTGTCTCACTCTTTTTCCTCGAACAGGAACCCACTTATTTTCCACAAGACGGCTTACACCGGAAAAAACACTACACGTTTTATTTATTTGTCTCTAAATAAAAAATCGCTTAAAGGAGCAAAAATGACCGGCAGGCATTACGCACTTAGGATCACGTGCATGTTTATTGTTTATAACACAATGTTCATTGTTGACATGAATTTATAACAAATTAGGCTCGCGTATAACAATAGTTTCAAAGCGAGACGGTTGAATTACGCTAAGCATAAATTCAACTTGAGCTCGCAGCGGTCGCCGGTCAATTTTGCCCCTTTAACCAAATGACTATCTGCTTTCGGAATGAAATTTTCAACGTTCAGCTGAAGATTTAGAGCTATATTTGATCAGAATTCAAGATCCAGGTAAAGAGATATAAGCCTCTAAATTCAAAAGTTTTTAGTTTTCGATTTTTCTCACTCAAGTGCTCACGCGATTAGCACCTCTTTACGACTTCGTCTAAGCAGGTTATCGCTGCTGGTTAATGAAGGTGTGTGACTATTTTTAATACGCATCAACTATGCCTACTATGCTTAGAGGAAGTCGCAAAGAGGTGTTAATCATGTGAGCACTTAGTGAGAAAAATACAAAACTAAAAACTTTTGACTTTAGAGGCTTATATCTCTTTACCTGGATCTTGACTATTGATCAAATATAGCTCAAGATCTTCAGCTGAACGTTGAAAATTTCATTCCGAAAGCAGATTGTCATTTGGTATAGCGGTTTTTTATTTAGAGACAAATAAGTAAAAAGTTTATTGTTTTTTTCGGTGTAAACTCTCTTGTTGAAAATAAACGGGTTCCTGTTCGAGGAAAAAGAGTGAGACACAAAGTTAACCCAAAATCGTCACTTTGACTGCATTTTTGAAGGAGAAATGATCGCGCAAAGTAAAAACACAAGAAGATCATGTACGAATAGAAAATTTTTCTCTATCTAAAGAAGCAATCTCCCAATATCCGAAATATACATTTTAAGCTGATGTCGCAGCGGAATTAAAACATTTTAATAAACCAAATAAAACGATGACGTTCTCATGGTCAAAACACAACAACAATTATCTTCGAAGTTTCACCTCAAATAGTGATGTTACAGAACGATTAAAACCTTTCATTAACCATTTCAAATGACGAGAAGAAGAAAACAATCATGTGTTCTACCAATGAAGAGATAGTCACGATGTAAAAAATCCTGGAGTATTAAAAAACATTTCATTTAATAATGCAATTGTAATCTCGCTAAGCTGCGAGTCGGCCATCAGGGCGGGCAATGGAAAAATATTTATTTCAAAAAAATTTAGCTAAAAATTTAGAATAATCACACAGCTTGCCTATTGTATTTTTAACAATAAAATGGTGTTTCTTGCGCAATCGTTTTTTTGTTCGACCTTTGTTAGCACGCAAAGCAGTGTGTTGAACGTTATTTCAAAAGAACAATAGATTTAGTCAAAAATGAAATGAAATGAAATGAAATGAAATGAAATGAAATGAAAACGTTTCCACCATGACAGCATAGACTCAAGGTCACTTACGTAACCATGAGTCAAAAATTCATTGCGCTATTTTGGTCGATCTCCCGCAGCTTAACGTCAGTGCTTCACTGATTTGTTAGCTTCAATCTCAATGATTGGCTATTAAAAAGGGGACATGTCGTTGCGAAGAAACTCGTTGCGAATAACAGTCGTTGCGAAGAAAATCATTGCGAAGAATTTTCTTCGCGCCGACGGTTCTTCGCAATGAGTTTCTTCGCAACGACGAGAGCTCAATTTTCTTCGCAATGAGTTTCTTCGCAATGGGTTTCTTCGCTATGAGTTTCTTCGCAACGACTATTCTTCGCAACGACTATTCTTCGCAATGAGTTTCTTCGCAACGAGTTTCTTCGCAGCGACATGAGCTCTATTTTCTTCGCAACGACTATTCTTCGTAAAGATTTTCTTCATAGTGACACATAGTGCTCTGTTACGCAATCGTCTATGTAGCGATCATCACGTAGTCACCTTCCAGAATTTGTGAACGTCATCTCTCGACTAACTCCCAGGCTCTTCATTAAGTACATTAGGAGGAGTAGAATTGGACTGTAAATGGTTAAAGCATTGCATTTATTTATGTTAACGATGTTTTGGATTATCGTATTTTCAGAAATAATAATCAATTACACGAGAATTAAACATATCCTCTGGCTGAAATATAGAAATTTCAATTTGTAACATATATTATCTCAAAGGCAATCTGTAACATATCTCAAAGGCAATCCCAAAGGATATACATATATAATGTGCCTGATATGCAATAGCGATAGTCAATTTATTTGTCATATATCCAGCTTGCTAAGATATCCGGATTTTTAATCTTTGATTGGGAAGGAAACTATGATGAATCACTTTTTCAAGCTCAACTTTAATTATGCTCATTAATAATTTCATACACAAGATAAGATTTGCACTGCTTAGCTCGGCTTCAGTGTGGTTACTAATCATTGCCATTGTATGTTTTAATATATATGTTGTCTTGATGTTATATAAAGAGTTGATATCTGATGTCGTGTATGTGATGGAGTGGCTGAACGAGTGTGGTTTCGGTAAGATATTGTTGTCGTTATTATTGTAAGTAGCTGCTAATAAACCATAGTAATAAAGAGATGTTGTAAATGAGAGTTGAGAGAGTCACACGAAGACAGTGATTGAAGAAGGAACTACATTCATATTTATGTAAAGAAGAAGCGTTCTCATTATTTGTCTCTCTCACACTGACTCTACAGTCTTACAGCCATATTTTCGTCGAAACACGTTCACCTACAGTTGGTATCGGTAAGTTTGATATATGTTTTCCTTTATCGTGACATAATTTCATAGCTAATTTGGCTGTACGTTGATGTTCTTGAATCACGGCTTTAGATGTTGATAATGCTGGAATAGGTGTTATCGGTTTTCTTCCAGTTAAAGCTTGTAAAGGGCTTGTACCAATTGTTCTGTGATACGTAGTACGAATAATGTATAAAACTCGACGTAATCTTCTTCGGTCAGTTATATCATCACAACGATGCCATCTACGTTTAAATGTCCTGTGGAATCGTTCTACCATGCCATTCGCTCGAGCATATCTAGGCGCAGAATGACGTAAACGAACACCCCAAGATTTACAAAAAGATTTGAAATCGTCCGACGTAAATTGAGGACCGTTGTCTGTCATAATTTCTACAGTTGGTCCATGTCTAGAATAAAATAATTCGAAAGCGTCGATACTTTCGTCTATTATCTCTCTCTTTAAAGGAAATACCTCAGGATATCGTGTACCATAGTCTACAATAGATAAGTAAGGTTTTCTATTTACGTGAAAGATGTCGGCAGCTACCGTGTGCCAAGGTGGCAAAATACCAGATGGAATTAGCTCTAAATTTGGTAGATTAGATTGATATTCTTTGCAATATTCACAATTTCTTACCGCAAATTTAGCGTCAGCAGACATGCCAGGCCACCACACTGAATTTAGCTGAGATAGAGTACCTTTTTCACCAAGGTGACTATCGTGGGACATTTTAATTATACGTTCACGTAGTATTGATGGTATAACAATTCTGTTACCATGTAATAACAATTTCGGTTTATCTAATATCGACAAATTGTGACGATCTTTAAAATAAACATCTAATGACTCGGGTAGATTAGACCAGTCGCCACTTTCTACTGCGTGAATAATTCGATTTAAAGCGTTACTGCTTTTCGTTTCTTTCGACATATCGTCTAACGTAATAAAATCATCAAACAACAATGTTTCGGCGGACATACGTGTAATTGCAGCTATTTGTTCATAATCAGATTGATCTAACTCAGTATTACTATTTGACAGAGGTGCTCGTGATAAGGTATCGGGCAAACAATTCATTAACTCACGTGCTGGTCGATAAAGTAACGTAGCTCCGTAAGGGGCTAATCTCAAAATCATACGTTGTAATCTTGGCGGTATCTCGTCAAACGGTTTTGTCCAAATTCTCTCTAACGGCTTGTGGTCAGACCAAAACTGTACATTTCCACCAAGAATGAATTGTCTAAATCTCTGGGCACCAAAAACAACAGCTAAAAGTTCTCGTTCCAATTGTGAGTATTTCATCTCTGTTTTATTTAACGACCTGCTTGCTGTAAGAACAGGTCTCTAACTACCTTCCGATTCTTGCATTAAACAAGCGCCTAATCCGTAAGGACTAGCATCTGCAAGTACTGCTGTCGGTAGTTTTGGGTCGTAGAATTGAAAGGAAACTGATGCTGCTTTTTGCAAAGCAACTTTTACGGATTGCCAGCAGCTTTCTACTTCAGTTGCGTCGAAATCACCTTTCAAAATATCACGAATCGCTTTCATTCGATTTGACAAGTCCGGTAAAAATTTTTGTAGGTAATTTACCATACCTAGCAATCGTCTTGCTTCTTTTGCATTGCTTGGAGGAGGTAATACTAAAGCCTCCGTAATTTTACTTGTATCCGGCGATAATCCTTTCTCTGTTAATATATGTCCAAGATACTTCAACTTTTTAACACATATTTTGCATTTCTTTTTGTTTAACTTCGCGTTAATTTTCCTTAATCGTTCATAAACTGCTTTCAAACGTTCGTCGTGTTCTTTCTTGGTTCTACCATAAACCAAAATGTCGTCAATATATACAAGGCATCCTTCTAAATCACTTAAGTGATCAGACATGCAACGCTGAAAAATCTCGGGCGTTGATTGATGCCAAATGGTAATCGTTTGTACCTGTAATTTCCTCTGTGAGTCGCAATATTTGTTAACTTGCTGGATTCTTCGTCTAGCTTTATTTGATGGAATCCTGTTTCCAAATCTAAACTAGTGAAATATTTTGCACCATGTAACTGAGCAAATAATGAATCTGCTGTTGGTGTCACATATCTTTCGCGACTGATCGATTCATTAAGCTTTCGGAAATCTCCGCAAATTCTAGGAGATCCATTCTGTTTCCAAGCGACTACTATTGGTGACAACCATTCACAGTGTCCAGTGACTCTCTCTATAATACCTTTGTCAACCATAATATCCAATTCTTTCAATACTTTGTCGTGGAGTCTAAATGCCAATTTTCTTGCTCCCTGTACGTGCGGTCTTGCATTGTCTTTTAATTGGATATTTGCTTTACCAATACTACCTAAAGTCTTAGTGTCATTTGCGTTGTCGTTCTCCGTTGAATTGTTGTAGTCCAAGTTGTTTACTTCTATTTCAAATTCACTAGGTACGTGACAATGGTGTTCCACCTAGTTGTAAATAATCAGCATACGCTAGCAAAGGACATTGCAAATTCTGGATACTTTTCGCACAGGTGTTAGTACCTTTGTGTTGAGGCGAACCTGGTAATTTTATTGTGTCTTTCGCAGTTACCCTGTTTTCCTATTTTTATCATGCAAAATTTTTATTATTTGCAAACACCTTGTTCACTATTCAAACTTTGCATGTTCAGCTAAATATTAATAATACGATTTAAAAGCAGATAGGTCTGAATTGAATCAATTTCAAGAAAGCTCTTTCGTTTGAATGCATGAAATTTGAAACTTTCATTATGCTATGCGTGAAATTGTACAGATTGAGTACGTAAATACGTTATTGCCATGGCATATAGGGGCCAACAGTTGTGTGCACTGTTATACGGGGTGCATTAATATGCTGCAAAACTATGTCAGAAATGAAGATAATAGGCCAACAAATGTTATTGGTCCTGATTTGGATCACTCAGCAGAATTGATGCTATCATGTGTAATACTGTTACAGCAGAGCCCACAGGAATTGGCAATTGTACATGCATTTACATCCAAATATCTGGGAGTCTTGCATCCTGTCTAAACCACTATGTCTTAACAAACAACTGAGAACTGAATCCTAATGATCATTTTTATTTTCACATCATGAATTCATGATCATGCTCATATCGAACAAACATTAGAATAATTGAATATAATTCATTAAAATATGTTTCACTTACTTTTAATTAAAATACTGACCTTGATTTTGGAAAATAGAAAGCCAATACAATAAGTGTTAGGCCCTATTGAATATCTACAGATTTTTGCTTTGAACCTTGTCCTTGATAATGCCTGTCATCCTTCGTTTTCCTCTGCAACATAACACTGGGAGACTTTTCGAACTGATAACATTCCATTATGAATTAATTCGTGCGAAAGTTTCTTCGAATCTAATATCTTTGAGTACCAAAATTAGGAGGAAAGTGTATCATTTCACCATTAAACCATTAAAAATCATACTCAAACCTGAATGATACGCGAACGATGTCTACCATCTTGTTGTATTGTCTGTGCGCAGACGTTTAGATGGAGGCATAATGGCGTTTTAGAAAGGGTTAATAATTTGTGACTTTAAATGCAAATAAAGTAATGTTCCGCCACCTCGATTTTTCTCGATTTTCAGTATGTTGTTATAAGCGTTAAATTCTGTTCTAATCTGTAAAAAAGCTTGTGTTGCAATTTGTCCTGGGTTCTGTGTTTTTTCGATCTAGATTGACTGGACTATATATTATCTTATGTTATAAATGTTGGTTATGTTAAACCCTGTGTATCTTATATAGTAACAGTTGTGCCCCCTGTGCAACAGACATCAAGCATGTGCTTGGCGATTGATCATGTCAGGTTGATAAAACACTACAGCAACTAGATTGTATTGTTATTGTTATCTTTTATATCTTCTGTTTTACTACTGTTCTTTATTATTGAATGAACTTATAACATGGTGTCAGATGTGGGATTCCTCTGAAAGATTGGAAGCTATTATTATTTGAAAGTAGTTGTTTGAAGTCAGAAGAAATTTCAAGATGGCGGGTCATGGAGATATTTCTAAACCTGGTCCTTTAGTTCTTGATGCTAATGCTGCAGAAAATTGGAGAAAGTTTCTGGTGAGATTTAAAATATATTTAGTAGCTAAAGAAACTGAGTTGAACTTTGAAGTTGTTTGTGATAAATTTACAGAACTCTGCTCTGGTGCTAGAAATGTGATTTATGAACGATTAATTTTCAATCGTCGTTGCCAAACAGATGGTGAATTGATTGATGCCTTTGTAAGTGACTTAAAAAGATTTGCACTTACTTGTGAATTTGGCATTCTGAAAGATTCTCTTATACATGACCGGATTGTTGGAGGAGTAAAATCAGATGACTTGCGTGGAGAGCTTTTGAAAAAGCCCCAGTTGACACTCCAGATAGCTCATAGTTTCTGTCGAACATTTGAGGCGTCAGAACGCAAAAAAGGTCAGTTTAGCAGCATGCATGGAGATATAAAGATCAATCAAATTGCAACAGCAGATGAAGATAAACGTACAAATTTTAGAAGTAAAAAGCCTAAAAGAAAATGTCGGTATTGTGGATATCATCATTCATTCAGTGACCCAAAAAAATGTCCTGCATATACTCAGAAGTGTCACAACTGCAAGGAAAAGGGACATTTTTCAAAACAATGCACACAATCTAAACAAAGCAAGTCTGTTGATGTCTTGAATAACAGTGGAGACACTAATGACGTTGAAATCGAACATGCATATTTCGAATATATTGAAGTGGAATCTGTTTCGGTCTCAAAAACAAAGCGTAAGAGCATGATCACAGTGAATATCTCTGGTGTTGATGTTGCTATGAAAGCAGATGCGGGAGCCGATGCATCGGTGATCCCTCTAAGTATATTCAAAGGAATTAGTAAAAAGACGCTTAAAAATCTAAGCAACCCTTGAAAGGTTGGCTGGCGACCAAAGCGATATATCCTGTTGGAAGTGTAACGCTGCATACTAAATACAAGCATCGTAGTGTGGAGTTACCGTTTCTAGTAGTGGAGGGGGATTTTATTCCGTTACTAAGCTGTGAATCTGGAAGTTCTGGAGTTTTTGAACTTAAATCTGATAGACACTATGTTTGAGAACGACTTACAAGACAATCAACTTTCAACAGATCCAATACTTAAAGATTACGCTGATTGTTTTAGCAGACGACCGGGAAAATTGCAACAGCCAGTTCATTTGGAGGTTGACAAGGACGTTGCACCAGTGGTACACCCTCCTAGAAAGATCCCCATTGCTTTGCTGAAGCCCTGTCGAAAGAAATTAGATGAAATGATTGCAGATGGGGTTGTTGTAAAAGAAGACAGCAATACACCTTGGGTATCTTCCATGCTTGTAATTGACAAGAGAAAGGCTAAAGAGCAAACAATGTCTCCGTCTACAAAAGATATTAGATTGTGTATTGATCCTCGTGATCTTAACAATTCTTTAAAACGTTTCCACCATCCCATGAAAATCGTAGAAGATGTTGCTACTCGTCTTTCAGGTGCTACTTGTTTTGCCACACTTGATGCATGCAGTGGTTTTTGGCAGCTCCCTGTTGACAAAACAAGTTCTAAATTATTGACATTTAATACACCTTGGGGAAGGTATCGTTTCAACCGCCTTCCATTTGGAATAGCTCCAGCACCAGAACTTTATCAAAGGGAGATGGAGCGGCTATTTGCAGATATTGATGTGGAGATTATCGTTGATGATTTCTTGATTTACGGCCGGGACGAAGAAGATTTGAACTCTAAACTACGGTTAGTGCTGGAAAGAAGCCGACAGATTGGTTTGAAATTTAATCCAGATAAAACTAAGTTACGGGTTTCAGAACTGTCATATGTTGGACATTCATTGACATCTGATGGATTAAAACCTGATCCAAAAAAGATTGAAGCAATATCTCAAATGTCTCCTCCTACTGACAAAGAAGGAGTGCTACGCTTATTAGGTATTATTAATTACCTTGATAAATTTATAAGTCATAAGGCTGACATACAAGGACCTATTTCCCAATTAACACAGAAGACGTCATGTTTTGTCTGGGATGCTGCACAACAAGCTGCTTTTGAAACTCTTAAAGACGTAATTTCAAAGGCTCCTGTTTTATCGTACTTTGATAATTGCAAAGACACTATACTAAATGTGGATGCAAGCAGTACAGGATTAGGTGGTGTATTATTACAAGAAGAAAAGCCTATCGCTTATGCTTCAAGAACACTAACACAGAGTGAACGGAACTATGCAAATATAGAAGGAGAGTTACTAGCCATTGCATGGGGTTGTTCGAAGTACCATACTTATGTTTACGGTAGAAAGGTAATTGTCGAGATCGATCATAAACCATTAGAGGCAATATTCCGCAAGCCGTTGAATGAAGCACCACCCCGTTAACAAAGAATGCTACTACAGCTTAGTCGCTATGATTTGCAGGTGCGATATGTACCTGGTCGTTTACAGCTTGCTTAAGTCGAGCACCTATTACACCTTTACATGAAAAGCCTGATCCAAAGTTTTCCGATATTGTAGGCATCAACTTAGTTACATCTTCTGGCATATCAGATAGTAGCATAACAGCGTTCTCAGCAGCCACTAAGAACGATGATGTACTTATGACTGTTCTTGAATATGTTGTAAAAGGCTGGCCAGAAAATAAAGACCTTGTCTCAGAAGGAGCTAAAGAATATTGGCAGTATCGGAGTGAGCTATGTATGGAAAATGGACTTTTGTTTAAATCTGACCGTGTAGTCGTCCCTCGAACTCTTCGTTCTGATGTATTAGATGAAGTTCATGGTGCTCATCTTGGAGAAATTAAAAGTTTATGCTTCGCTCGTGACTACGTATTTTGGCCCGGTATGGCATTGCATATAAAAGACAGAGTATAATCATGCCCTATGTGTCTTGCCTTCAGAAACAATCAGCAAAAAGAGTCGATGCATCCCCACGATATACCTGGCCTTCCATGGCAAGATGTTGGCACCGACCTCTTTGAATTTGGTGGACATGACTACTTGATAGTCACCAACTTCTATTCCAAATACTTTGAAGTGGAAACTTTACAACAGAACACAGCAAACTGTGTTATCAATAATATGAAAAAAAATATTTGCCCGCTATGGTGTTCCTGAGAAAGTGATAAGTGACAACGGCTCTCAATACAGCAACACTAGAGATTTATTTGATCAGTCTCATCAGTTTCAAACGTTTGCTAAGGAATGGGTTTTTAAGCATCCAACAAGTTCACCCGAGTATCCCCAAAGCAACGGAGCTGCAGAAAGAGCAATTCAAACTGTTAAAAGAATTTTCAAAAAAGCAGCAGCAAGTTAAAAAGATCCACATGAGGCAATTCTAAAGTACCGTAATACACCGTTTCACGATATTGGGTATTCACCTGTCCAATTTCTCATGAGTAGAAGAAAGAGAACAAAAATACCAACCCATCAGCGCCTTCTATTATCAAATGCAGTAGATCCCAAATACGTGGTTGAAGTCTTGAAGAAGCGTCAGCAGGCCACCAAACAGCGCTATGACACTAGCAGTCGTGATTTGCCAATACTCAAGACCGGTGATGAAATTTGCATGCGTCGCCGAGGTGTTAAGCAATGGGAATCAGCAGAGGTCCTGCCAAGATCATAAGTGGTATCAGACAGACAAGGGAGAGTATTCCGTAGAAATCGACGCCATCTGATTGCCGTACCTGATGGGTCAGCTCCTGATGAAGATCTCTCTACACCCGAAGAGGTAGAAACAACCAATAAAGAAGCTGATGCCACTACAGACAATGTGCCGATTCAAACACCACCATTGCGAAGGTTTAGTCGTTTAATTAAGCCTCCTGAACGATTTATAGAAACATGTTGAAGAGGGAAATGTTATATTATCTTATGTTATAAATGTTGGTTATGTTAAACCCTGTATATTTTATACAGTAACAGTTGTGCCCCCTGTGCAACAGACATCAAGCATGTGCTTGGCGATTGATCATGTCAGGTTGATAAAACACTACAGCAACTAGATTGTATTGTTATTGTTATCTTTTATATCTTCTGTTTTACTACTGTTCTTTATTTTTGAATGAACTTATAACACATGATATATCTGAACTTTATGTTTTTGGGAAAGAACATTTTTTAAGCGTATTAAAGTGTAAATATTTTTTCTGATTTTTTTACAAACTATATTAATGTGTTCCTTCCAATTCAATTTATCGTCGATGAGAATGCCTAAGAATTTGATATTTTTTGTTTGATGATTGCTTCCACATTGCTCAAGAACATGACCGTTTATGTTGATTTTGATTTTGAGTTGACCCGTTTTTGAATTATTAAATATCATGAATTTTGTTTTGTCAGGGTGTAACGTAAGCTGATTTTCTGAAAACCACTGAGAGACAATTTTTAGCTCTCTATTGAGATCTTGTCCAAGGGTTTCGTTACTTTCAGAAGACCATTGCAAAGTTGTGCCATCAGCAAATAGATTAGTATGGAATTTTGTGGCATTTGGTAGATCATTTATAACAATCAAAAAAAGCAAAGGCCCTAAAATACTACCTTGTGGTACACCGCAAGACAGAACTGTTTTAGAGGATGAGTGACCCTCAAAATTAGTAACTTGAGTTCTTGATGTTAAATAATTGAACATCCAGTGCAGTTCTTTGTTACGAAGACCATAATGTGATAGCTTCTGTAATAAAATTTCATGTGAGACAGTATCGAACGCTTTCTTTAAATCCAAAAAGATTGCTATATATGTTATATTTATCTCTTGAAGATTTGAATTTATTGTTCAAAAAATTAATGATGCAATGAACAGTTTCATAACATGTACGGAATCCAAACTGAAAAGTTCTAAAAAAAAATGATTCAAAATATATGTAGATTTGGTTGTATGAAACTCTTTCTAATATTTTTGAAAACGAATTCAGCAAGGACATAGGCCTATAGTTGGTAACTCGTGTACATTTGAAGCTTTGAAAAGTGGGATGACTTTTGCACATTTGTATAAATCAAATATGAAACCTGTTTGAAGAGAGAGATTAATTAAATATGTTAATGGAGCAATAACTTCATCTTTGATTGACTTCAAGCAAATGTGTGATATACCATAGATGGCTGGATTTAGGTTTCAGGTTGTTTATAATTTTCAGGACAGATGTCTGTGATATACACATTTGAAGGGAAAAGAAAAAAAGAATTGAATTCTTCCGAAATAGCTTGTTTGTTTTTTAATTTGTCCCCTCGAATGTTAAAAAATTGGGATATCGGTTTTGCTTTTTGTTTCGTCCTAGCAAGACATTGGTTGCACGCCAGAGTAATTTGACATTATGAGCACAGTTTTTATAAAAATGATCCCAATACATTGACTTACATTTACGAATGAGGAGAAAATATAATTTAGCGTATATATCATATTTGATTTCACTGTTTTTCATATTTGGTTGTTCAAATTCAAGTAAATCAAATTGGGAATTAGTCATCAAACAATCGTGACGTTAATTTGGTGGACAATAAAAATATCAAACAATGTGTTACAATGCAAACACGTAAAATATTAATGCGTCATCACTGTTTAATTATAAATCATCAAAGTATTCAATTCATGGACATTCAAAAACTCTACAGTCATACTGCGTCCATGTCTTGAAGCTGTCAAATATTCTTTTGTAAATAGAGTAATTCCTTGGTGGAATAATTTATCTAGTGAAGCCATGGAATGTAAATCTATCGCTTTCTATAAACATCAATTGGATAAAACAAATTTGCAGGGATATATTGTAAATATGCGGATTGATTAAAACTATATCTATATCTAAATCTATTGTGTAATACGTAAATGAATGCTCCATCCCTGTAATTACCAGTAAAAATATTTCTTATTACAGATATACATACATACATACATACATACAAAGCAAACATGTTCGACAAAGATTATTCAATACTGTTATATCATATATGTAATAGTATAGTAATTGTATTTAACACTGTTATAGGAGGCTAGCCTCTGCAGACACTTGTTTCCATAATGGCTGACAGAACATGTTTATGATTGACATGCTGTATTTAATGTTCTAAATATAGCACTCCATAATCTCACTTAATCTTAGTCATCATATGAACAAAACATATTACATGGTGTTAGAAGTCGGATTTACCACACGCCTAAAAAATTGACGGCATTTTTCTCAAAAAGACTACATTAAAATCATATAAAGACTATATAAATATGAAAGCATTAACTGGCATACAGAAGATTTCAAAGGTATGTAAACCTTGTCCTAAATGGTTCATTACAAAGAAAAATGAAAGGCCAGCAGGTCAACTATATCCATTATCCAGTCATGGATGGGTGCAAAAAGAATTGAAATTTTTGGGACACTTCCACTACAAGAAGAAAATACAATGACCCAAAAGAGGTACTGTCAGCTTTTGAAGCACTCTTTGAGCCAAAACAAACCCCAGATGGAAAGATTCCTATTATCATCTGTGAAACAAGAAGAAAATGATTCAATAGATGAATTCATATCAAAAATACTGACCAAAAGAAAAAAATGATATGCTGAACTCCAGGCTATTAGAACAGTTTATTCATTGGAATTGGGACGCATATATGAGGCCTCTATAAAGAACACATGACAGAATTCGAAAATACTATGAGCACATCAACCAACAATATAGACTACATCCGGTCAGAAAGAAGAAATAATGGAAAAGAATGCCTGTCAACACAAAAACATCACTAATCTAACCATACCCATGCTGCAAAATGTGCCCTACTCGTAATGCTACTTGCTTCAATTGCCAGAAGTCATGACAAATGTATTTCAGTCTACACAGAAATAAACTCCGAATCAGCAGCAGTATAAGCCATACCAAGAAAAACAGTCCAATAGAACAACTTAACAAAGATACAATCGACAAGAGGTGCATGAAATCCCGGACATGAAATAGAAATTTTAAACATTTATATCACTCTTGAATTTTATTATTTATCTATAAATGCAATCTCATCATCTCACTCAGATACAGCCAGTGATGTGAGGATTACTTTAGAAAAGTAATAAGTTCAATACAAATTACTTCTCCTCAAAAGTAACTAATTACGTTACTAATTACTTCAGCCGAAAAAGTATCATATAGTGTCATAGTGACAAAGATTTCCATCAAACTATTCCTAATGGTTGGGTTACATAAGATGAAAGTGAAAATCGATACTGCAGTGGATGGAATCATAATTATTACCTATGCAATCATACCGAAAAATGAAGCCAGACGCGACGCAGTATGAATCAAAACGTAGGCTAAGAGGAGATATAAAAATAACAGGTTATAACGGTGCCACGTTGACCCACTTGGGAGCAATCAACGTCACCCATCTTCATTCACAATCAAACGAATCAAGTCGATATTTCATGTTGTTGGTATTCCTTGCCCTATAATTCTTGGATTACACGATAGCCAATACATTAATCTTGTAGAGCTCTATTGCAGCATCAGCACCACTAGCAAGATTGAAACTGCACAGCAAAGCAATTGGAAAGCTGCGCTACAAAATGTTGATGATCTACAAAAAGAATACCCTGATCGTTCCAAATGATTGGGATGTTTCAACAATGAAGCCCACATAGCGGTTGATACCAACATCTCGCCAGTGCTACACTTCCCTAGAAAATCCCCATTCACATCATAGATGAACTACAAAAACAGTTAGATGAAGTGGTTATCCAGAGTGTCATCACACCAGTGGAAAAAGCCTCAGACTGGGTGTCAAGCCTTGCATATGCCCGAAAGTCAAATGGAAAACTGCTGATATGCCTGTATCCGCGAGACCTCAAAAGAGCCATTAAGCGACAGCACCATAAAAATCTCGTAACAGGGGAGATCACACTCGAACTTTCTGGTTTAAAATAGTGTTTTCAAAATTTGGATGAAAATGCAGTATATTGGTCCATCAACCTTGATCATACGTCATCATTGCTTACCGCATTTAACTCACCCGTTGGACCTTACAAATTTATTTGCCTTCCATTAGGACTAAAATTATCACAAGACATTTTTCAACGCGAAATGGACAGAACAAATTGGTGAAGCCACCTCATTAGGATATTTCAATCCATGTAAGCAAACTATTGCTGAAGTTGACACATTGTCAAAAGCCCTCAGAGCAGTACGTCTTCAATTAGACGAGATATCAAAATCTCTAAAACCTGTCCACTTTGAATCTCGCTCTCTGAAAGAATTCGAGCAAACTTATATTGCCACTGGAGATGATTGCTCTGAAACACCTCCATTTTGCACCTGTACGTTTACAAAGAATGCTTTTTCGTCTGGCAGATTACGACTTCCGCAAATAATTTACAAGCCGGGAAAAGAGATGTACATTTCTGACTTTCTAGCACGCAACTCCATGGATGTCATCAACCCAAATACTGCAGATCTTGGCACAGTGGAGAACGATATATCTCTTCATTTAGTTGCTTTTTCACCCACAAGAATGAATGAACTAGAAAATGCAACAGAAGAGAATATTCCATTGAAAAACCTCGAAGAAGTAGTGGAAAATGGTTTGCCAACAATTGGAAGACATCTTCCCACAGAGGTACGTACATTCCGGTATGCTCGTGACAGGCTCACATTAGATGGAAAATTAATCTTTATAGAGGCCAACAAGTTGTCATACCAAATTCATTGCTCCAGTCATATCTTGAAAATCTGCACAGAGCTCACCAAGGAGAAACAAAAATGAGCTTACGAGATTTAGTAACGATATATTGATCAGGTATAACAAGGGACATCCACTCGATTGCTGCTTCATGCTCGGAATGTAGCCGATTCCTCAATTTACTTAAATCACATACTGTCTACAGCATGAACTTCCAACAAGACCTTAGCAAGACATCAGTTCAGACTTATTTGGACAATTTGGTCAGTACTAACTAATTGTTTCAGATCATTACAGAAAATATCTTTTCTTAGAACAACTAAGGAAGGATACATCTTCGAAAGACGTACTGAAACTATTCCAGAGATTAATTAGTGAACATGGATATCCAGATCACACATACTGTACTCAGACAATGGATCACAATGCACGTTCAATTCCAAGCACTTATCAAAGCATCAGCGATAAAGCATACAATTTCATCACTCCGTTTCCCACGTCTAGCGGAATTGCTGAATAACGAGCGGTACAGACAATCATGTCAATGGTCAAGAAGTATAAACAATACTGGGACAGAATTCAAAAAGGTATCCAAGCAATGCGTGCTACACCAATCCATAACACTATTCACAGTCCAGCTGAACTATTGTTGGACAGACGAATCTCAACGCAACTGCCTGTGAATATACTAGAGCCACCAAACCAGACAGTCATCCAACAAGATTTGAGAAAGCTGGCAAATGTGACAAAGTAATTTACGTTACTTCCGATTATTTCAGCAATAACAAGAGATCAGCTATTGTTTGCGTTGAAATCAATCAGCCGGCGAAATTTTTATCCATTTTCATGATGATTATTATGAGTGTGGAAAGTCCCAAAGGACTACACAGCTATTGAAACTTATTTTCAATGAAAAGTCGATAATCGTTTGGCCGTTGGCACTCTACTCCGTTAGGAATTTACTTTCATTGTTTTATCATTTTTTGTTAAACAATCAAGTGCATCAAAAATAGCTTGTAGAATTCAATAAATATTGTGCCATTGCGATTGAATTGTATGCTCAGCATACAGTTGCCTTTTGCTCGATGCAAGTCAATCTATTTTCTAAAACCATTGAATGATTCCTAGCAACTTCATTGGTTGTTGAGCGTGCAAGAAAAGTCGATGAAGGCGTGTGGCATTCTCTGTTCTAGAATATTCGAACGCTTCCTAGCAATTTGATAGGTCCAGGCGCGGATCCAGAGGGGTGCACGTAGGTCAAATGCCACCCCTAAATTTTTCGGTAAATTTTAAGATGACGTCACTATATTTACTACGTCATCATTCTTTTGTTGATGATAAATTTATTTTTGTATTTTATCAAAATTATCAATTTATCATTCCTTTTCATGTTCTTTTTAATTATTATTAACCATATATTTTCAATATTTAATTTTCGTATTTATTTTGCAATAAATTATTATGATGGTCGTATTGAATTCAATGTTCAGCGTCATGATTCCCTCCGCAGTTGTATTATATTACGTAATATACTGATGTAAGTCTAGACGTGCCCTGCGGTAAGCTGCGGCAGTAGAAAAGATCCACACCAGCGTCACGATTACAGTTTTGCGGTCGTAGAAAATCCATTGTTTTTAACTCCGTCTATTGTTTCTGTCTCTAACTTTTTTAACAATTGACCTACCGTCGGCGAGTTCGTTGTCAAAGAGAAAACAGGACTGACCTACTCATCCGGGAGCTGTTTTGACCACCCATCCCACTTCTTTTGTTCGTTCGAGTCACCGATTGGTGAATTGACTAAAAAAATAACAATTGACCTACCCACGTGGTAGTTTTGACCTACAGAATTTGATGAAAATTTTGTCTGTCTCAGGCTGTCTGTCAGGGTCGTAATTTGCAAAATATGATCGCAAGAACTGTTCGCAGAAATTGCACGTGATGTGTTATCTTGCTATCTGATTGGACAAATTCAAAGTAACTTCACATGGCGCTTCTAGATACTTCTGTTCTGCAATTTCCTACAACGGCCTTACTCGCACGCTGCATTCAACATGGAAGCATCAGTCCTAGTAGAGTTGGCTCTTCAAGCAATGCTTGCTGAAAAAGATGATGCTACGAAACGATTTTATTATATGCGTTTGTCAGAGAATATTGCAAACTATTCTTACGTATCGAACGATGAGCTATATAGCAGAATTGGTAAATCAATGTTTGAAGATCTCAATTCACGAATATACCTCTCAAAAATTGCAGAAACTGATGATAGGCCTAACCCAGATGGAAATCTGTAAGTAGACTCATTATTTCGTAACAATTTTATAAAACAAAGACTTCACGTGGATTAATCTATCTTTTGATCTGTACAATCTAAACTCGATTGTGTTTGCCTATTCTATTGATATTCACAGGTCAACAGACGGCAAAAACCCTGCAAGTAAACAATCGCAGAGGGCAAAGTCAGGTCACCTAAAAGCTTGCAGGTATTTTATTTAGTTTTGGCGTTTGGTTTGACAGTGTCCACAGTCATATTTGATATGAATATAATACCATTCCTCACGTTTATATTGGCGAAATTGTTAGTCATGTTGTTTAGCATAGTCATTTCCTCCTGGTTAGAAATATAAACAAATACATACTTTTGTTGTTATTTTTCTTATTATAAAATGTTTATATCGATATCAGTTATCCAAATAAAATTTTGAACAAATAATCATGGCCTGCAATTATTCTATGGCATTTTATGTCTCATTAAATTAACTGCACAATTCCATGTCCCCAGAAAGTAGCTTATACCGTGTTTAACTACAATATTTGTTGTATGGCATCTTAATTCTAAAACTAAAATCTTCGGTGGATTAATTGTTCTATATAGCTTTCAATGCATTTGTTGTTGCTCTGACGTCACCCCCCTGAGGAAAAGCCCGGATTTGAACTTCAAAATATAATCTGTTTTTGTAATCGAAACATGCTGTACATTATTAGGTATATGTCATAAATTATTTATTTATTTAAGTGTTTTTGCCGATAGATATTATATGACGTACACATTTTGAAATATCCTTTTGGTCTAAAGCACGAACTGAAGTTACTGAACTAGCTAGCAAAGTTTCTCTAGATACTGAGTAAATTAATAAAATTTTTAGAAGATTTATGAATTTGATATTGATTTCCCTATGGAAATAACATAATGTTATCGAATAATCCAGTAATTTGTTAAATTTTGCATTTCATTTTTTATTCTTGTTTGCTGCTATCTCTTTCCTAGGTCACAGGCTGATGGGGATTGCTTGTTCAGCTCTGTTTCAATGGCTCTTGTAGGGGATAACAGAATGATAAGTACCCTTCGTATGTTAACTGGTCTTGAACTTCATTTAAATGCTAGCTTTTATAGTGACCACCCTTTATTTAGCAAGGCATACCAAGAGCATGGCAGTAAGATAACCAGCAGTGAAGCTAACATTTTACCATTGTGTGTTTCACATGCTGCGTTAGACTCTGGATTGAAAGGAGAAGATTTAGTTAAGAAGGAAGCTTCTTTGATATGTGTTGAGAAAAGCTGGGCAAGCTTTCTTTGTATTTTAGCAGTGGCGTCAGTTATTAACAGGAATATTTTATCTTTCTACTCTGATTTTGGCGACTGTAGATTTCAGGCACTGTTCAATTGTATTATTCATCCCCGATTACCATGCAACATACAAGAGCCTATCAGAATATTATTTTGTTATGCTGGCACTGTTAACAGTGGAGTACATTGTGCTCCTAACCACTATGTTCCATTATTTCATAGCCCACTTCTTGAGAAACGAAAGGCTACTACTCCAGGTATTGCTGGAGTCATTAAAACTAAGAGAACCACTGCCTCTGCTCAAACTAAGCTTCCTTTTATTACCCAGGCTAGCCAATCTGACTTAATTTCCTCAGTCATACCTACCAAACGGACTGTACAGACAACACTTACACTTACAGAGAAATCTAGTAAGCCATCATTTAATTCATCAAGTTGTACTCAAGTTACTGATATCACAAGTAATGTAAACAGTCATGTAACAGTAAGTCATAATGATGTTCCATTAAGCAGTCCGACTTTCGAAAAACCGTCTGGAGGTTTGAATGAGGCACCTAAGGTTGTAACGAGAGTAGAAGGTAGGCGTAAATATGATATAGCTAATTTTGTAGGAAAGGGTGCAAGTTTGAGTGAAGCTGAAATCGAGGATGTAATTAAGAATGTGTATAAGCCTGACATAAACTATAATTTTCCAAAGCGTAACAAAAGGAGTTTTAAATATGCCTATTTTAAGGGCAATCCTTGGCTGTGCTACTCTCCTAGCCTTGATGGAGCGTTCTGTCTTTCGTGTGTATTATTTGGGCATAAGTTCCCTGAGAAATCTAAGGGTATAAAGAGGTTTTATACTGAACCCTTCATTACCTATAATGATCTTGGCGGAAGAATAAAAAAGCATGAAGGAGTAGCTAATGCAGGATCGAAAGCGTGCCTGCATAGTCACACAATTGATATCTTATTATCAATTTTAAATAAAACAGGTCGTATATTTGAGGGTGCAGTAGAAAAGTGTGAGTCAGAAAATATTATTAAGATAAGACCGCTGATAGACTGTGTTAAGTTTTGTGGACGTACTGGAATCTCTTTAAGAGGACATCGTGATGACTCTAAGTATCACCCTAAACCAGGAGAGTATGCGAGAGAACCAGTAGGGAATTTCATTGAGCTAGTGAATTTTAGGGTAAGGGCAGGTGACACTGCTCTCAAGGCACACTTAGAAACGTGTGCAGGAAATGCGAGTTACTTATCTAAGACTTCTCAGAATCAGCTTATTCGTTTTTGCGGAGAGGTTATATCTGAGCAGATTGTTGATTCGGTTAGGCAAAACCGTTTTTATTCTATCATAGCAGATGAGTGTCTTGATTGCTCTAAGCAAGAACAACTGTCTTTAGTGTTAAGGTATGTGGATGACAAATGTATGGTGAGAGAAGAGTTTGTAGGTTTCTTCCATTGTAAATATGGTCTTACCGGAGCGAACATTTCCAGATCAATTAAGGAGGCTGTTGCAGGCCTAGGTTTAGATTTGGACGACTGCCGCGGGCAGGGATATGACGGAGCAAGTACTATGGCTGGTTGTTTTAATGGTGTGTCTGCGAAAATATTAGAAGTAAATAGAAAGGCTTTATACGTTCACTGTCATAGTCATAAGTTAAACTTAGTGATTTGTCAAACATGCTCCATTCCACTTGTTAAGAATGTACTAGAGCAAATGACATGTATTTCAAATTTTTTTAATATATCAGAGAATAGGCAAAAAATGTTGGTTAACAACATTTTGAAACATGCGCGCAAGTCTCGACGTATGAAACTTAAGGCTCTGTGTACAACTAGGTGGGTTGAGAGGATTGAAGCGTTAGATTTATTTGAGGAGTTGTTTGTTCCAATTTTTTATACACTAGAGGAGATGAGTTTTAATGTAGATCATGTATGTAATGCAGTCACTTCATCCAAGGCCACATCATTCCTTGCTATTGTCTCATCATTTCAATTCATAGTAGTTTTAGTGATGACCAGAACTATATTTGACAGAACTAAGGAAGCCACAAAACTGTTACAGTCAAAAACAAATGATGTCATGAAGGCCATAGACATTATTCAGGCATTGAAGAATTACGTTAGGATTGCTAGAAACACTGTTGACAAATTACATGATAGATGGTTTAAGGAAGCAATAGCATTAGGAGAGCAAGTAAATATTCCAGTCGCAATCAAGAGAACAGCTAACAGGCAAATGAATAGGAATAATCCACCGTCAAATAATGCATGTGAGTACTATAAACTGACTGTCACTATACCCATACTTGATCATTTAAATACAGAATTAGCTAGAAAGTTCACAGATGACTGTTCAAATGTATATTATGGATTGAGCATAATTCCTGCCCAAATGCACCTGATGTCTACGAATCCAACGAGTAAATTGACATGGCGTGAGTCTTTCTTGAGATTTGCAGCATTCTATGCTGAAGACCTCCCCATGTTCAAGGCACTTGAAGGAGAAATGGATATGTGGGAGCAGTATTGGGGAACGCAAAACAGTAGCTGCCTTCCGGACGGTCCACTAGCCACACTAGCAATGTTGAATTTTAATTGCTTTGACAATATCAAAGTTTCATTAAGAATATTAGCAACTGTACCATCAACATCGTGTGAGGCTGAGCGTACATTCTCAACCATGCGTAGACTGAAGACTTACACAAGAAGCACAATGACTGAGGATAGACTGACTGGTCTTGCCTTGATGCAAGTCCAACAGGAAATTGAACCGGATGTAGAGAAAGTGATAGTTAAGTTTTGTGCTGAGAAACGAAGATAGAAATTTTAATAGATATGAACATACGATTTATTGAGATGACTTTCTATTTTCAGAATTTCCTGAAAAGGCAGAGTAATGTATCTTGACAAGAAATGCTTAGCTTGCATAGTAGGTACCAAATTTTTGGAAGACATGCTGAGAGCCTTCACGTGGCGTCTTCTGCGAGTACCATGGAATTACTAATTCTTGGCGTTCAAACTTCAATTGGATATCCTCAAATAGATTTTGTGATGTTATGCGTGTAAATATAATTGGATTTTGATTTATTTGTGCCTTTTTGATGTCTCGTTTCTTCTTTGAAAATCTCTCATGCAAAGTTCATAAAATATGAGCGTGGCATATGACGTAATATATTTGATGACGTAATGTTTTTGACCCCCATAAAATAATTCCTGGATCCGCGCCTGGATAGGTCGATTGAGCGTGAAAGAAATATCGATGAAGCCACGAAAAATGGAGACAAGCCAAACTTTAATTTTGGATATAATCTTAGTAATAATATAAATAGTAATAATTGCAACAGTGATGGCAAATTTCAAAGAAGATCGGTGAATAACGCGATGAACATCATCCAGTTCAACATCAACCATAACCATCGTTGTGCGATTGCATCGATTAACCTTAATTATAACTGTTAGTTAGATGACTTACGTCACACTTATTAATATAAAATATTCCGAAAGCTGTTTTGTTCAAGTTAAGTTAAATTATCATGATCATTCATGCAGTATATCTTCGTTGATCTTTTATCTTCAACAGTTTACAGAAATTACAGTACGAAAAATTAATGGTGAAATTTTCTGTGGCGTCTAGTCCGACTAATCACGTGATAAAACTTGCGATTCAGATTGGATCAATATTTGTTTGATTCTTCGTGAGTGAAACAGACAAATTCTGTTGATAAAAATTTAGAACTGCGAAAACCGATTAAATAGGTATGTTTTTCGTTTTAGAATAGCGTTCATGCACGGGTTCTGCCATCCTCCATCGCAAACTCCTGAACCCGCCTGCGGATCGTTTTCTTAATTACGGTTCACTCGTGTCTCCCAGCATCACTCGTGCAGGAGATATGAGATAATCAGTTCAAAATAATGGAATGGGTAAATCTCAATTTTGCAAAAAGATGAGCTGAAACGCACAGAAGATAAAAACATCAGAAAGGGTCAAATGCACTCCATTTACCATTAGCTTGACAGACTCGTTTTGAAAGTCCAGATAAACCTGAATCTGCGTTACAATTGTAATCTACTTCAACTACTATCTTATAAGACAGAATGTTGAAATTTTGCGTATACGGTCGTTCAGAGGGAATTAAGTAAGTTCTATATCAATTGTAACTATATAGGTTATGCAGCATCTTGTGCACGAATAACAACCGCTTTTGTCTCCTACTATCTTGCAAGGATTGCCACTGTAGATCTTTTACCATTTTTTAATGCTGATTTCTCATTCATATACTCCTTGGCATTTTCTCAATATTTTCAATGTCTTTCTTCAAGTGAGGGTTCCATACACAGGATACATATTCTAGGAGTGGACGAACTATTGAGTTGTATAGGCTGAAGGCTGTTGTTTCCAATTTTATTGATAATATTTCAAGATTTCTTCTAAGAAATCCGAGCGTTCTATTCGCTTTTGATGTGATGTTTGTAATGTGATCGCTACACCGTAAGTCAGATCGGAATTTGCTTCCTAGGTATTTCGCATCAGTCACTTGCTAGAGCTCATGTAAATGAACATAGTATTGGAAGATTGATTTTTTGGTTTCCTGCTCACTGTAAGGATATGACACTTCTCGCATTTAAACTACATTTTCCATTGGTCTCCCAAGCTGATAGTCTATCTAGATCATTTTGAAGTTATAAGGAATTACTTTCTTTTGACAAGTCTGACAGTTGACATCAAGCCGTCTAGTAAGTCGTTTACGTAAAACGGAAACAAATAATGCTCCAAAATCGAACCTTGGGGAACACTCGAGTACACTTTCACATTCTCTGATACCTCTCCTTCGAGTACTGCTGCTTGATACCAATAAGTTAAGAAATCTGTAATCCATTCTCAAGTTTAATGTCAATACCATAATATCACAATTGCTATAATCCTTAATTAGGGCATCAGTCTGCTGACCAGCTATGCTCAGAACCATCTATTTACAATAGATGGCTCTGGCTACACAGGAAAATCCATTTGCTAGGGTAGGCTTTTATTCTTGTTTTAAGCAACACATTTTCTTAAAACAAGAAAGTAAGTGGTGTGAATATTTCATAAAGAAGATATTTTCTTGAATCAAGAAAATTTTTCTAAGCTAGACTAAAATTGCTTGAATTATTGAAATTTGCTAGCCTAGTTTAACTTTGCTTGTTGTCATGTATTTGATTTATAAAAATATAGAGTATCAATTCTGTTAAAATTAGCCCTATAAATTCATACTGTTTTGTGCTCTTGGCTCATAAATTCAATATTCTACACTGTTTAACAGATAGATAATGGATCTTGAAGTATAAATTATAATATACAGCAAACTTTTATAATTGATTGAAGTTTCTATTATCTTACGTCTTAGATAACAGATTTAGCCCAAATTAATCTAGCAATCCAGAATAGTTCACAAAATATCATCACGAAGATTCACAATGCTTTTTGCTCATAAAATCAAAACTTTTAAAAATTATTTAACAAAACTACTCATTGTAGTTAGCCTATGTGAAATAGATAATATAACTTATGTTAAAAAATTTAATGATCAGCTGAAGTTCTAATAATGCTGAGGGTACTGATTTTGTTAATATTAACACGATAATTCACAATGTTATTTGCTAATAAATTCAAAAATTCTCAATATTGTTTGACAAAATTACTCATGGTAGTTAGTTTAGCTTAAGTGAAATAGAAAAGATGATTTATTTTGAAAAAATTCAATAATTAGGAGAAGTTCCAATTATGCTAAGGGTACTGATTTTGTTAATTTCAACGCGATAATTCACAATGTTATTTGCTAATAAATTCGAAAATTCTCAATATTGTTTGACAAAATTACTCATGGTAGTTAGTTTAGCCTAAGTGAAATAGAAAATATGATTTATTTTGAAAAAATTAAATAATTAGCTGAAATTCCAATTATGCTAAGGGTACTGATTTTGTTAATATCAACACGATGATTCACAATGCTATTTGCTAATAAATATAAAAATTCTCAACATTATTCAGCGAAATTGCTTATGGTAGCTAGTTTAGCCTAGGTGAAATAGATAATATGATTGAATTTGAAAAAATTTAATGATTAGCTGAAATTCCAATTATGTTAAGGGTATCGATTCAGTTAATATCAACACAACAATTCAAACTGCTATTTGCTAATAAATTCAAAGCTTCTCAATATTATTTGACAAAATTACTCATGGCAGTTAGTTTAGCTTATGTGAAATAGAAAATGTGATTTATTTTGAAAATATTCAATAATTAGCTGAAATTCCAATTATGCTAAGGGTACTGATTTTGTAAATATCAACACGATAATTCACAATGCTATTTGCTAATAAATTCAAAAATTCTCAATATTGTTTGACAAAACTACTCATGGCAGTTAGTTTAGCTTATGTGAAATAGAAAATGTGATTTATTTTGAAAATATTCAATAATTTGCTGAAATTCCAATTATGCTAAGGGGACTGATTTTGTAAATATCAACACGATAATTCACAATGTTATTTGCCAATAAATTCAAAACTTCTCAATATTGTTTGACAAAATTACTCATGGTAGTTAGTTTAGCTTATGTGAAATAGATAATATGATTTATTTTGAAAAAATTCAATAATTAGCAGGAATTCCAATTATGGTAAGGGTACCGATTTTGTTAATATCATCACGATAATTCACAATGCTAATTGCTAATAAATTCAAAGCTTCTCCACATTATTCAGCGAAACTGTTTATGGTAGTTAGTTTAGCCTATGTGAAATAGATTATATGGTTGATGTTGAAAGAATTTAATGATTAGCTGAAATTCCAATTATGTTAAGGGTATCAATTCAGTTAATATCAACACGATAATTCAAACTGCTATTTGCTAATAAATCGAAAGCTTCTTAATATTATTTGACAGAATTACTCATGGTAGTTAGTTTAGCTTATGTGAAATAGAAAATGTGATTTATTTTGAAAATATTCAATAATTAGCTGAAATTCCAATTATGTTAAGGGTATCGATTCAGTTAATATCAACACAACAATTCAAACTGCTATTTGCTAATAAATTCAAAGCTTCTCAATATTATTTGACAAAATTACTCATGGCAGTTAGTTTACCTTATCTGAAATAGAAAATGTGATTTAGTTTGAAAATATTCAATAATTAGCTGAAATTCCAATTATGATAAGGGTACTGATTTTGTAAATATCAACACGATAATTCATAATGCTATTAGCTAATAAATTCAAAAATTCTCAATATTGTTTGACAAAATTACTCATGGTAGTTAGTTTAGCTTATGTGAAATAGAAAATATGATTTATTTAAAAGAATTCAATAATTAGCTGAAATTCCAATTATGCTAAGGGGACTGATTTTGTTAATATCAACATGATAATTCATAATGCTATTTGCTAATAAATTCAAACTTCTCAAGATTATTTGTCAAAACTACTCATGGCAGTTAGTTTAGCTTATGTGAAATAGATAATATGATTTATTTTGAAAAAATTCAATAATTAGCTGGAATTCCAATTATGGTAAGGGTATAACTGATTTTGTTAATATCATCACGATAATTCACAATGCTAATTGCTAATAAATTCAAAGCTTCTCAACATTATTCAGCGAAACTGCTTATGGTAGTTAGTTTAGCCTATGTGAAATAGATTATATGGTTGATGTTGAAAAAATTTAATGATTAGCTGAAATTCCAATTATGTTAAGGGTATCAATTCAGTAAATATCAACACGATAATTCAAACTGCTATTTGCTAATAAATTCAAAGCTTCTCAATATTATTTGACAAAATTACTCATGGTAGTTAGTTTAGCTTATCTGAAATAGAAAATATGATTTATTTTGAAAAAATTAAATAATTAGCTGAAATTCCAATTATGCTAAGGTACTGATTTTGTTAATATCAACACGATAATTCACAATGCTATTTGCCAATAAATTCAAAATTTCTCAACATTATTCAGCGAAATTGCTTATGGTAGTTAGTTTAGCCTAGGTGAAATAGATAATATGATTGATGTTGAAAAAATTTAATGATTACTTGAAATTCCAATTATGTTAAGGGTATCGATTTAGTTAATATCAACACGATAATTCACACTGCTAATTGCTAATAAATTCAAAGCTTCTCCATATTATTTGACAAAATTACTCATGGTAGTTAGTTTAGCTTATGTGAAATATAAAATATGATTTATTTTGAAAAAATTCAATAATTAGCTGAAATTCCAATTATGCTAAGGGTACTGATTTTGTTAATTTCAACATGATAATTCACAATGGTATTTGCTCATAAATTCAAAACTACTCAACAATATTTAGCAAAATTACTCATGGTAGTTAGTTGGTTTAGCCTATATGAAATAGATAATATGATTTATGTTGATAAAAATTTATGATTAGCTGAAATTCCAATTATGTGCTATGTGTATAGATTTTATATTAAACAATGCCTGTTTCTTATAAACAAATCAATACGTCACAAAATAATTTATTCGAACCCATTCGGGATATTTTCTACAATGTCTCTGACATGGAAAATATTGGGAAGCTTTCTATAGGCACTTTATAGTATTCGTAAAGTCTAAAATCACTATGACGCTATTGAGCCTACATGCAGACGGGAAGGGAACACTGAATTGTATTTTTGGTCTGCATGCAGGCTGCTCGATAGTCGGCTGCTCTTGAAGTTTCTTTACAGCCAATCCCAAGCGTTCTTGCATCCAGACCCCAATTTGAAAAAGTGTGAAAACGAAAAGCTCAGTCAGTTTACGAATTTTACTGTTTTACCATGGTTTTACAAACTGAATTCAACTACAAGTATTTGTTTCCCCGATACATAAGGAACGTTTAGCCTACGATGAAAGTAATAAAATGATGTACTGCGATATCACAACAACTTATCACTGGAACGAATTCTTTAACTTTACCGTTCAAAACGAAATATGGTTTGTTTTTCTACTTGCTCTGAACATGCGAGATTCGGTGAAATGTTTTGGCGGTCATGGTCAATACGTATTTTACGACATCGTACTCTCTCTCATCCATTTTTCTGAGAAGTGGACATGTTATAGGTAAGTTTATTTGCTGTTTTCTTTCAATTGCTTCTTTATATCAACAAGACTTATGTTGCTGCTATGGCACTGCTGCAATACTATACTAGGCTATTGAACTTGGAAGATATCATTGCTAGCTAATCCACCATCTTAATTCGAAAGCATAGGATAACAGGCCTTCTAGATAAATAAACACATCGTTATTAAAGATATGCTGCGGTATTGGCAAGTAGTTTATGTCTATTTTGTAAGCTGCCCCAGCTTCGAATTTCTTTTCAGAAGATCATAAGATTCCTGATATTTTTGTCGACCAATCAGTTCAGATCAGCAGACTAACTCAGCCTGACTGTTCGAATTGGGCTAATCTAATATGCTTGTTATATTTCTATACTTTCTATAAAATTATTTTAACATTTGGCTTCATTTTTGTTACCAGTTGTTTAAAATGATAAGGGGGACATTATTATTCAAAATAATTTAACAGATATGAAAAATCAAGTAGATTAGAATGAGTTTACAAGCCGTAACCCACTTACTGCAATCTGCCATGTTCCCCAATCAGACTGAAAAACATAAAATATCCTGATCATCGTTTTATTTAGGTATGATATCTTGAAAACACAATCGATTTTATTAAATGCCTTTATTCAACTTAGAAAAAGCAAGGAAGTTACGATGTGACCCACTTACGCGCAGTTTGTGATCCACTTAGAGCTACAAAGCAGATTATTATATGAGCTTCGACATTTTCTGTATTGAATTGAGGCTATACTGAATTTTTCTGTAATATCTATTCCTAATTGGTGTTGCTGATATTTTTCAAAACATATCTGATTTATTGTAATCATTAGTTGTAATACATTCTATCTGAAGAGTTCTCAGCCTCTAAACCTATATAGTCCTTGTCAAAACATCACATATTCTCCTACGATTTGCATCTTGATATTCTACTGTCTGCATAGGTTTATTATCTTAACTTGTTTGTTGTGTTTTTCTATACAAACTATAGGAATCTGCTGGATGGGAATTTGAAAACATTCATGGCTATTGTTTTGTCACCACTTGCCTGACTATGCAACCCAATTAAAAATAGGTAGGCATGGTATATATTTAACTGTACTACGTTTGTAATTCAGGATTCCTAAACTTCCAAGTAGTTATTTCGGAAATTGAAAATTGCGTTTCTCATTTTTTTTGTAAAAAGAGATTTTCGCGTTTAACCCTTTTTCACTCCATTTCAGGATTCCAAAGCTACTGAAATCGCAAAAGATTATGTACCCACTAGACTGGTCCAAAAAACATGAAAGTTTGAAATGTTATCGGGCCCATCAATTTTCTTGTTCAGAATGCGTGCACACATTTTATTGTAATTTGACATTGGGAAATGGGGTCCCAAGGCCCCTCTAAATTAATACGTAAAGTTAATGGGGAAAACGCTGATATTTTTCAAACGCTAATACGTCATCTTTGTGAAAACATATTCTAAAATTTGCTCACATGGCCGTGGAGGTAGTGATCTGAATAATCTGAATTTATTAATTTAAATGTTTGAATCTTTATCATTCCCTTAAAACTATGGGGTTGAATACGATGCATAAAAAAACGTGACTTCTGCTGTAAAAAAGGATTAATCTTTAAGTGTCTGCTGTCAATCTGTCAATCTAAAAATATTTCCGTGAAAGGTGTCACCGTCGTTTATATCGTAGTTTGAAGAAAGTTTGTAACTCGAGAAGGTCATTCTGTTGAACGGTGACTGTTTTATAGATTCAGAGCATATTGATGTTGTTATTGAGATATTCATTATTGTTACTGTCGCTATTATTTAGATAAACAAAATATGGAATAAAGTTTAAATAAAGTTTCGAATAAAACGTTGGAAATCAAACAAAGATATCGCATATATCGAATATATGTCGATTCCTATTTATATTCATATTCATATTCATTAATTTATATTCAAATTTATAAAACATCTAATAAATTTTGGGCCACGGAGAACGGTGAAGCACGAGCGATCAACTGTTCCAAACGTCGAACGATGATAAAGTTCAGTAATCCACAAAGAATTTTACGAATACATTTTCGGAAGTCACATGTGAGCAGTTACATGTTCAAGCTTGAATTTATGAAGACATCGAATTATTTCTTTGTCACGTAGCAAGGGATATAGCTCTTTAAAAGTTTTCAAACATTTTGAGATTCAAGTAATTACCTCCGTAGATCAAGTTGAACAATGTCAGAGGCTTTGTTTCCGAAGTTTTATTTCCCTAATGGCAGCTAGTTCTGTTATAAATTTTGACTGAGTTAAACAAAATGAACAGCTTTCTGAGTAATATTTCTGCTATCTGAGTAAAGCGGCGGTAGCAAGAATGAACATTTTAATAACAAGTTAACGACATATTGTGTCTATAAAACAGCCACCGTTCAACAGAATGACCTTCTCGAGTTACAAACTTTCTTCAAACTACGATATCAAAATATGCGTTTGCAAAATATCAACAGTTTCCCCATTAGCTTTACGTATTAATTTAGAGGGGCCTTGGGACCCCATTTCTCAATGTCAAATTACAATAAAATTTGTGCACAACTTATTTTCGAAGCATTCTGAACAAGAAAATGGGCCCGATAACATTTCAAACTTTCATGTTTTTGGACCAGTCTAGTACCCATAGCCTATATAATTCTAATCAGATTCTCTTTTTTACAAATTTTCGCTTAAATCAGATATCCTGAATTCTACGTTGAGACAGATGTTAAGCCTATTAATGTTTTATTGTTAAATGTCTCATAATAGACCTACAGATAAAAAGACAGGGAATGATGTTCTACGTTGCCTGGATTTTACGAAATAGGAATATAATTGATTTTCATAAATTAGTAATGGTCTGTCTTTTCGATTCACAACAATTCTCTTTTTTATTATCAGAAAACTGTACATATGTTTGGAAATAACAACCCAGAGTCAATGCAATACATATGTTTTGCAATGATTTAGTGAAATTATGGCTTTCCTTCTTCATTTGTAACAATTGACCTAACCTTTGCAGTTACATCTCTGTATTTACGGATTTTTGCCCTGTTTGTTATGAATGAAAATGAGATATTTCCTCTTTATGAAAAGAAAATTTAATCTTCAAGATTACTTTCACAATTTGTTAATCCATAATCCACAGTTAATATCAGTGAATTGTCAATGTAACACTTGAAGCTTTTTATACAGAATTAATATTACGTCTGGAAGTAATATTACCTCCATGTCAAAAAATAATATGAAATCATACAAACTGTTAAAAAACATCCATTCCTACTGTGTCAACTGTGTACATTTGATGTTATCAAAATTAAGCTTGTTACGACTGCCGGTGTTTTTCTTCCTGGTCACTGTAACCATGAACTACTAAATACTAATTTGAAGCAACTTTATCTGTTAATCCCACAGAGTACAGTGGAACCCGCTGTGCTAGTCAAAATTGTCAACAATTTTCATTGCAGTTATCCAAATTTGCACATACCTGAAATTGTTTAAAAAAGACTTGACTACAAAATAGTCAATAGATTTTAAAAGCCAGGTTGCATATGTGCGGGTATTTCAGTTATCGGAATTGCGCTTGCAATTCCATTGTGTTGTAAAATATTTACGACTAAATAATAATCCGATATTGAAAAGTTTTCTTATCAATCAAATTTTGTTCAAGAATATAATACACTGCTGTAATTTTATTTGAATGTTTTTTAAACATATCCATATATCTTTTCTGCTTATTCTTGTATACCAGTGTGTATCTGCACAGTCTAGCATGGGAATTGAAAAATGTTTTTTTGAATAATTATGATATTGACAGGGATTTATTTGATTATGTTCCAATCCTTTAAAATCAAAACTACAGCCTACTTAATTGTTGTTATTAGGTTAAATTTTTTATCAAATGCGAAAATATTCAAATTTTCTCACATCATTGTTCCTGAACAGTCAGTAGGCCTAATGTTGGGTATCATGAGTATTGCCGTTAATATTGTGCATTGTCTGTATTATTATTGTTGAAAAATAGTGTATCGCATGATTAACATAATGCATAGAATGTTGCATTGTTAATCATAAATTTACATAGATATGTATACAAGCTTTCTTGAGATTGTTTTTGCTATGATTGTTTTTTTTGTTCCTAAGTAAACAGTTATGATGTAAGAGTGTAATTTAGGTGCAGCTGCTGTCAGCAGCTCATTGGACTTCATGGGCCAGAAGGTCTATGAATCGCTATCAATATTTTCTGATAAAACATACACAGCAACATACATAGCAGAGAATAATGGTTTTGGAATTTGACTGCATTTTTGCTACTGATTTAAGCTTGTCAATATATTGCTCTATATAAGGCATTGTATCATAATATAATATGTGATATTGACTGAGGGTTCGTGACAATTTTAATTTGATAAATTAGGATCTATCCTACTTCTTTTGAAACTTAGAATAAAATCTGCATGTTTTTATTTTACTTCTGTTCACACATTATCAGAACGATAGTAATTAATTTTCTATTTTTTTTATGACCAAGCAAAGTAATATCGTCTACATTGGCACATTGTCCACAACATACTTTTTTTAAACTTTCACCGGCGTTGCCGGCAACTGATTTCACTGTGTTTTGCTAGTTGTCACTTTCATCTTAATGTAGATTTAATCTTTTATTACTTATCTGATCAGTGTTATATGCATTTGTTTTTCAGAGTGAAAATCCTGGATCTCAAAATTGACGAGCAATACTTTAATACACTGTAGCAATCAATACACTGATATGATAAAGAAATGTTACACTCTGCTCACAAACCATCAAACATTACATGTGGTTGAATATTGATGATTTTACTTGCTGGATGTAATAACACAAAAAGCAGATGAAATTTACTTACAAGCTATACAACAACTTTTCTCTTAAACATTTGGATCTTCTGCTGTTATTTTACAATTATCTATACATGCAGTTGTATTCTGGAATTATTATTGACGTTTGGGTATTATTATGATGGACTGATCTTTTTCAATGACCAGCTGATGAATCCAAACTATTACTCTGTTACGATTGAATTGTTGCACTGGCTTTCGTCAGGGTTCCAGTGTGACTTTATTATAGATCGTAATTGATTTAAATTAAATGTTTAATCTAATCTAAAATTAATACTGTGCTGTAATATGATGATTAACATTGTATAGACAATATTTTGATTAGACTATATGTGCAACATTTTGATAAGCAATCGTAAAAATATCTTAAATCAAGAAAATATGTTCTTGTTTCAAGAATCTGATGAGAATATTTGATTTGTAGTTCCAAATGCGCTAGCAAATATTATCTTAATTCAAGAAAATATATGCTTATTTTTCGAAAATATATGCTTATTTCAAGCATATATATGCTTATTTCAAGAATCCAATAATTCTGACTGCACACTATCTTCAGAAATGAAAGCAAAAAGGGTCTTGTTTTGAGACAAAATTTGCTCATTTCAAGAAATTTAAGCTGGAAAAGAGAATAATATGTCAAGCAAATTTGTGCTTAAAATAAGAAAATATAACAAGCAAATTTATTCTAGGGTAGAAAAATTTGCTTCCTATGTGGACAAGTACATTTATTCTTAATTCAAGCAAAATTTCACTTATTTCAAGAAATTTTTTTCTTGATTTAAGCACATGGATTTTCCTGTGTACTGTGTTCCTTCATTAATTCTTGATGGAATTGGATTAGCCGGGTTTCACAGGATCTCTTGTCATTAAAGCCATGTTGGAAGTTGTAAAGAATGCTCTGTTGGTTACCATGTGTCATATCTTAAACCCTATATGATTGACAAATAGAAAACTTTATATAAAATAGGAAACATGTAATGAGACACAAAATAACTTGTCTTAAGTTTGTAAATGATCTGTGTTCGTTGCAACCATTATTTGTGATTTTGTATTACAATTAGTCTGCTTGCAGACCCAAATCTTTTTTTGATGATAAAAATTATAATGAGCTCTGGGTGAATCAAATCTTTAAATGATCGGTGACGGATGTATATGATAAATATAAATTGTATGCAAGCAACGCAAGAACCATTACAGTTCGTAGCCACCTTGGCCGTCAGATTCACGCAATTTTACTTGGTTTGATGTAGGATCTACACCAAAATGAAATGCTGTTCACCATCCTGATAATTGATCAATATATAGATCATGTCACCGACCTCCTTAAAAATTAAATAAGTGGATGATGGCTCAAGAAGAAGGGAAGGTATTGGATCAGCTTGCAGAGGCTCTTTTGTCCAGCTTTATTAGCAGTTGACATGACTGATATGATTTGCATACCTGATATGTGTCTTTGCGCATGTTCATCTACCTTACCAGTAGGTTACTTGCCGTGCTTGGTGAGTTGACTACAGCCGATGCCTTGATGTGGTATTGGTTATCAGTAGAGTAGATATACGGGGCTGAAGTCTCAATAGGGACGATAGTGACCTGTCAATCAAACTGATACTCAGTTGGCCTAGTTCTTCGAACCAAAATAGGAGACGACGATAGAGATGTTCTTATCTGTGACAGGATAGTATAGATACCCTAAATGGATAGAGGAGAGTTGATTTAAGATCCGTTGACCGTGAACGTCACTACAAAATGACTATCTCAGACCTGAATGCCCAACCTCATACAGATAAGCAAGGCTTTGACCTGTGCATTGACCTGCTGTCAGAGTACAATTGTATTCCTGGGACATTATAATCATTTCATCGTTATAAACAATCAAGATTTCCGGGACACTGGGATCGTATCAGTGGTGTACTAACAACAGAAGATCATGCGCCTTCACGCTTCTTTTCAATAGAAAAAAATCAGAGCAGTTCCAGGACCGAAAAGTTTAAGGTAGAAGTCGAGAAAAAACACCAAACAGAATTTGAGAAGAAAACAAGTTTACCCCCGATACGATTACTAAATATGTCCATCATGAACCTACAGCACCAGTGAAAGGTGAACGAAACACTGACCACAACGATTCACGAATTTATGGCGGAGACCTATGCAATGTGCATGAGGATGCAGATCATGACGGTAATCACCATTCATTGCCTAGGACAGTGTAAAGCTCATGGCATGCAATGTTGTCTGATTACTCATTTCGAACAGGCTGTAAAAGACTGGGAGATTCATTCAAAAAGCGTAAAGCTAACCCTAAGTTCATTGTTTTCTGAGCGATGTTTTGATAGATGGTCAAACTTGTGTTACAAAATATGATGTTACATCGTGAAACTGTAGTGGTTTGTTTGTTGTCTTATATATATTGTAACTTCCGTTTATCACTTCCTGTAAATAATCAACTGTAATATATAATCTCTCTCTTTCCTTGTAACCGTTGTAGGGTCAACACCCTAATAAATCACATATATATTATCACATATGCCATAAATTTGACAGATATTATACTATTAAAATGTTATAGTTACAAATGAATTTGAATTCAAAAAAAATATCTTCACGGAAAAATCAGATTCGGTTCATGTAGCTTTTCATCAGAGTCATGACACTGTTAGCGTTTTACACGGCAAATAAGCCAGATAATACATTAAACTCTAGTCAGACTACAAGACTACAAGTAGTTTGAGTTTCATAGTTTTTTTGTGAACTTTCATACACATTATCATAAAACGCATTATATTCATATACTATAATTTTCACTACTGTCGTGAATCATATTATTTTGGTGCTCATATGATAGTTCTTCCATAATATAGAGCTCATATTTTGATCATCATAGAAAGAAAACGAGCAAGAAAACGGCGCCAAAATGTAGCGTTCAATGGACATTTGTGTTTGCATTGTAATGTGGGGTTGTGATAATATACTAATTTGGTAATAATAAACAATATGACGAGACTGTGTAGTTCGTGTTAAATGTTTTTATTACTCAAGAGGACTGGCTGGAAACTGATTAAAACAGGAATTATAATATCAAATATTGGACTTACATGAATGAGAGGCATAACTAAAATGAGTCTAATTACGGATATGCTACACAGCTCCCCGCGCAAGGCGACGGAGTCGTGTAAGCAAGTGTAAATCGTAAGATTATACATTAACTTAAATAATCCTTATTTATTGATAAATTGTTGATGAAATGTTTATTGTAATTAATACTAGAAAAATGTAAATTTAAAATGTGGCTATATTTATGTTGTACAATTTATTAATCTTTATGGATTTTTTTTTTTTATGAAAGTAAAATGTATTTTATGCTAGATGAATATAAAAGTGCACAATCATGCTAAATATAAATTAAGAAACTAAATAACTAATATGGAGAAAAATGATATGTATTAGGTTGCGGATTAAACTTAACTTTGCGACCAGAACGTGTAGTAGGTAATAATGAATTTGGTGTTGATGTATTAGATGTAGTATTAGTAGTAGTTGGTGGTACAGTTGTAGAAGGTGTTACAATCGGCGATGGTTGAGATGGTGCGGAAATAGGTGGAGTAATAGGTTCTGTAGTAGTAGATGATTGAGTTGGTCGAATAAAAGCGGGTTTTAAACGGTTAATTGAGACAGTTTCAGATTTGTCATGAATATCAATAGTAAAAGTGTGAGTAGCACGAGATATAATAGGATAAGGTCCTTGGTATGGAGCTTCTAATGGACGACGTACGCGATCGACGCGTAACCATACATGTGAACAAGTAGCTAAATGTTTATTAATATACGATAATGGAGGCTTACGATAAGATGAAGTAGAATATAAATGTGGAATTAAATTACGTAATAAGATAATAAGTTGAGTAGCAGGTAATGAATCTGTAGCAAGTACGGGTGGTATCATCATTTCTTCGCCAGTTAAAAGTGCAAATGGAGATAAACCGATGTCATTTGGTGTCATACGCATAGCCAGAAGTGCCAGTGGAAGGTGATTCAGCCAATCGGTATTAGCAGCTCGTAACATCGTTTTTAGAGTGCGGTGAGAGAGTTCTATTTTTCCGTTTGATTGTGGGTGGTATGATGTAGTTCTAAATCGATGGAAACCAACAGCGTCAGCAAGATATTGTTGAAAAGTCTAGATTCGAATTGTGTACCTCGATCAGTGACAACGTAAAGAGGAACACCAAAACGAGATATCCAATGAGTGACAAATGCAGTAGCGATAGTAGATGTTGTAATATCACATATAGGAACAGCTTCTAGCCAACCATTATAACGGTCAATCATGGTGAGTAGATAGCGTGGCGAAGGACAGAGAGATACGGCAGGATTGCTTTGAGAAGGACCATCTTCGGCGATATCGATATGGATTGTCTGAAAACGACCAGTTGGAAGTAATAATTGTCCATGAGGAGAGCGAGTATGGCGTGAGACTTTCTGACGTTGACAATCAATGCATAGATGACGAAAGTGTTTTAAAAAGGCCAGAAATAGCGATCGTTGATGATGGTGAAGGTACGGCGAAAACGAAAATATCCAAGAGAGTGAAAGTGTTGTATGATGGAATCTCGAAGGTTGAATGGTATGAAAGGTCTAGGTAATGTTCGTGTAGTATCACATAATAGAGTGAGATTATTATCAACAGGATACGATTTCAATGAAAGATTGCTTGGTGGTGATGTTGTTGTTGAGCTTTGGCAATTGCGAGCAGATCGATGGCCATTGTGACAGTGGAGGTGGTCGTTGAATCAGGGTGATGACGTGATGTTGTTGCTGTGGTAACGGTAGCGGTAGATTCAGCTGAAGTTTGAGTTGGATGGTCAGTTAAACGTGATAATGCATCTGCAACAACATTGTCAGCTCCCTTGATAAAATGCATATGTGTGACATATTCAGTAATGATGGTTAGATGTCGTTGTTGACGATTGGATGGACGTGGCTTGTGATTACGGAAAGTGTCGACCAAAGGACGGTGATCTGAAAATAAAGTAACTTCATGACCATCAATAAAAGATTTAAAATGTAAAATTGCAAGATATGCAGCTAAAAGTTCTTTGTCAAATGTAGAATAAGATTTTTGAATGTTGGTAAGTTTTCTACTGAAGAATCCAAGTGGAATAGGACCGGAAGGTGACGATTGGTGTAAAGCAGCGCCTACAGCATAATCGGAGGCGTCGGTAACTATTGAAAATGTACAATTGTTTGGATCGGGATGATGTAATAGTAGCTGTTGTGATAAAGCGTCTTTTAATTTAGTGAATGATTGAGCAGAAGAATCAGTCCAGTTAAAATGTGGTTTGGTAGACATGACAGTATATAATGGTATAGCTAATTCAGAAAAATGTGGAATGAAACGTCTATAGAAATTAATACAACCAATAAAACGATGTAATTCTTTGTGAGTGTAGGTAACGGCCCATCTTTGATGACTTCAACTTTAGTGGGACGAGGACGAATACCTTGTTCATTGATAGTGTGACCTAAAAAATCTAGTTCGTGAGTAGAAAATGTACATTTACTAAGGTGAACTTGAAGGCCATAAGAAGATAATTGCTTAAATAAGATCAATTTTTGAAAAGATAGATTTACCATGCAAAGTTTGTGTAAAATGTTGGATATGAGGTAGAGGATAGCGATCAGGTTTAGTTAGTGCATTTAGAGAACGATATTCACCACAAGGGCGATACTGACCAGTAAGTATACCATCTTTGGTCTTTGCTACAAGGTGAAGAGGTGACGCCCAAGAGCTATTTGACGGTGAAATGTAGCCAGCGTTGAGAAGATGTTGAAATTTTGCTTTGCAGCGTCAAGTTTGTTACCAGAGAGAGGACGAGGACGACAGTGTGTTGGTTGCGATGAGCCAGTGTCAATACGATGAACAGTGCTGTGTTTCACTGAGTTTAAATCTGAAAAGACACTACCATCAACAGAAGCAAATATGTCAGAATGTTCATTAATTAATGTTTGAATAGATTGAGGAAACTTTCTGGAATGTTAATATTTGAGATAATAGATGAATCAGATGATACAGTAGCGGTTGTCAAGGGAACAGTAAAATTAGTAAGAGGATCAATAATTGAATTACGACTAAAATCTAAAATAAGTTTATTTGTTGATAAAAAATCACAACCAATAATCGGATGTGTAACGTCAGCAACAATAAAAGTCCATGAATATGAACGACGTAATGACTTGAAGGAGAAAGTTATAGCGATGTGATGAGAAACGTCCTTCAATAAAATGTCGTTTGTGTGCCGCAATACTTGATACTTCGTTACTAACCGCGGCGGTATTAGCAACATGATCTAGTTTACCTGGCGTTCAGGTGAAGCGGATCGAGATTGAGAGGGAGTAGCTGCACGGGAAGGTAGAACAGGGGCATCACTGGGAAATTGGCACCAATGTCGGCATGAGCGAGCAAGACGTCCGTAATATAAATGTGCTCGACAAACTTTGGGTTGCTGATTTTCATGAAATGGTTGTACTCCACGGGGAATAGCATTATGATAGGGTGTGGCTGCTTGATAATTTTGACGTGGTTGGTATGTAGTAGAAAAATTGGGTGGATTTGTATATTGATGACTATTGTATGTGGTTGGTGGTGTGCTGCGTACAGCTGCAGCGGTGCCAGATAAATTAATGGCCAACATGTGGTCAGCGATCTTTGCAAGCTTTTCAGCAGGCTCATCCTGGAAAGCACTGAGCGTGGCGCGTAACTCTATTGGAAGACATTGTAAAATTTTTGACTTTAAAATTGTTTCTGATGCAGGTACTTCACATTGAGACAAACAGCTAATTAATCGTCTCAGAAATATTGTTGGTGTGTCTCCGCCAAGGTCTTGCGTATCTAATATTTCGCTTACGCGGCTTTGTTTTTCTAACAACGAAAGGATAGTAGTTTTCAAAAATTCATAATTGCACGTATCCGCGGTAGCGGCAGAATTCAAAGTAAGGGTAGCAATATCTTCAGGAAGGACAGAAACAACATGGTGGTATTTTGTGACGCTTGAAATGATGCCACGAATCGTAAATTGGCTCTCTATTTGATTAAACCAAGCTTGAGGATTATTTTTGTAAAATGGTGGTGGTTTGATAGTGATAGAAGATGTAATCAAACGGTCAGGTAAAAGTGGTCGTTGTGTCTCATTAGGTGCACCGGGAGAGCCGGGTGGGTTTTGAGTGCCTGAAGTTGAAGGTGAATCATTGTTGCGAGACTTGATTATTCAGAATGATTACATGTACAGATAGAGATTAATATACCTTGAAACTTGAATATACTTTGAGATGTGTGAATAATGTAATGCCAAATAAATTGTGTAATATGGATAATAGGTGTGAGGTAATTGATAAATGAATGGAATAATACGATGAAATAATAAAATTGAGTTCTCCAATTAGGTATAATGACTGGTTAAATGTCGACGGACCAATTGTAGGGTTGTGGTAATATACTAATTTGGTAATAATAAACAATATGACGAGACTGTGTAGTTCGTGTTAAATGTTTTTATTACTCAAGAGGACTGGCTGGAAACTGATTAAAACAGGAATTATAATATCAAATATTGAACTTACATGAATGAGAGGCATAACTAAGGCAGTCTTCAAACGTCGCGCTTTACATGCGCCGTGCTTTGCTTTGTCTGGCACGGCAGAATTGGAATTCTGGTTTCAATTCATTTCAGACGGCGTGAAATTGCCGTGCTTTGGCCATTGACGTCATCAAAATTGAAAGGCGTATTGCGCAATTATTGAAAGTAAAACTATCTTTAGCTAACTTTAGCAGTACCTGAAAATGATGTCACACTGTCTGAGATATAAGATTTCGGTTTAAGAGATCTAATATTTATTAGTTAAATTTCCTTCGAATATAAATGTTTTAATTTAATAAAACAATTAAATCTCATAAAGAAATATTTGTTCTATCAAGCTATGTTACCAGTTAACATGCAACTGAAATGAAGGGCATCCTGAAATGTTTTCAACCTACATAGTAATAACATAGTAATAAAATCCACTATTTTAATAGACAGCAGAATACCAAACAGTTGAGCATAATGAAGTAGTTTATAATTGGACTTTATGTTCACCAATATCATCGAGAAGTGAATGAAATGATAAGAAAACATCATAAAAACTACTATTTTATCCCCAATTCGCATGAATTTGACCGAACATTCGTCTGAAAACAGACGAATAAAAGCTCGGCATTCAAAAAAGCACGCCTTATAAAACAACTGTCGTGCTGACGCCGCTCCGAGCGGCAACCATCGTCGTGCTTCGAGCTTTTGCCGAGCTAGACAAATTGCGTCGTGCTTTACTGATTTATACGTCGCGCTTTTGCCAGGTCTCGCCAGAAGATTAGCACGGCGCATGAAAAGCACGACGTTTGTAGACTGCCTAAAATGAGGCTAATTACGGATATGCTACAGTAACATCATTGAACTACCCTATTCTTTCGCTCTTTCCATCTAAAAAGCTTTACAAATGTGATTCTTCGCTTTCCATGCATAACTTCATAATTTAAATGTAACAATATTCCCAAAAAGTAATGTGTTCACCCCAAAAGTTGGTTGATCTGGCAGCAAAAATGTTACATCTTTTAATTCCTGTAATTTTCTCCCAGGAGAATAAATAATACATAAAACACACCAGCAACAATGTCGAGTAATTAGCAACTATGGACAGAAGAAATTTTCTAAACTTAAAAATAAAATAAATCCTCTAATAACACGAAGTTAGATCCATTTGATAACTGCAGAAACGTACGTGCGACCGCATGCAATCATTCATTCGTCTGACTGTAAACACGCACTACAGACCACGTGACCATAAGAGCGCTGACCGTGACCACGTGACCGCTTGAAATAAGCGCCGGACATCGGACAATGTCCGGCATAAATTGCATTTTGTCCGGCAAAGTCAGTCAGTCAATGGTTAAAGTAGTCCGTCAATCTTTTGAAATAATTCTGAGTTTTATTTAATGATTAAATAAATCAAAACGTAGAATAATTAATTACTTTAATAATATATAAAAGGAATGAATTCTCACATTTTAAGTATGGGTCTGCAACTCCATGCTGTGTAAATTTTTCGCGTAGTCTAGCTAGTGTTGTTTCAAGGGCCTGTTTAAATAGCGTTATCTGTGCGGTTTCTTTGTTTTGCGCTCGCAAATGGTTGTTAATCACTCAAACGCCCTATTCACAGTTGATTTACAGCCGCATCATTCAAAATTCTACTTCCTGTTTTAAATGTTTAAAACTTTGTGAACTGCGAAAAAGGAAATTCTGTTTATATATTCTAGAAAACTGATACCATAAATCCAAAACCAAAATCCCAGCAACAAGCTATAAATGACTCAAAAGTCTCATACCAGTTTTCTACTTTGTCCATATTTCTTTGAAAGTAATATTATGATTTAAACTAACACTAACCCGAAATTATAAAGATCTAGATGCAGCATCGCTTAATCTTGCCATACAACAAACCAATTGGGATTTTTTAGACTTTTTCACCATCGTCGATGATACATATTATGCATGGCAAGCAGTATTCAATACCATTGTAAATGAGATTGCACCGCTTGAACAAATCAGAGTGAAATCAAAAAAGAAAAAAAGTTTTTTAGATGACCATGCCAGAATGTTGAAAAATAAGCGCGATAATTACCATAAAATATTTATTAGAACAAATGATGCAATTTATTTCAATTTATTTAAAAAAACTAGGAATCAATTTAAAATTTATTTTAGGCAATGCAAGAAAAATTATTATCATAAAAATATATTAGAAAACAAAGGAAACAAATGTGGAAATTTCTGAAAGAGATTTTACCAAATAAATTAAAAAATGTAAATATTAATACTCTTAACATAAATGATAAACCAATTACTGATAATATAACCATAGCAAATGAATTTAACAATTATTTTTTAGATATTGCAAATAAATTAGCCTCGTCTATTCAGTCAACAAATTATTATCCAATGACTTTAACAACAAATTTTATAAATAATATAACAAATGTAGATATCTTAGCAAATCAATTTCAATTTCAGTCAATTTCAATTTTAGAAACAGAAAATTTAATATATAAACTACCAAATAAACGATCTGTAGGTACCGATAACATAGAAGCTAGGCTTTTAAAATTAACTGCACACAGCATTGCACCAGGCTTGACTAGAATATTCAATCTTTCTCTCAGGGATAGTGTCTTTCCTGAAGCTCTGAAAACAGCAAAGGTTATCCCTTTACACAAAGGGGATGCCATAACTGAGAGAACCAATTATCGTCCAATTTCAGTCCTACCGATAATCTCCAAACTTTTAGAAAAAATTGCTCATACCCAGTTAATTATTATTTATCAAAACATAATTTATTAACTAATTACCAATTTGGTTTTCGTAAAAACCATTCGACAGACGGTAGTGTGTTAAATTTTTCTGAGTTTTGTTTCAATAATATTTTAAACAAGCCTTCGGCTTGCGGCCTGCGCCCGGGGCCAGTCAGCCTTCGGCTTCCTCAAAGAGGTCGCTTCGCTCCCGTTAGTAGCCTGCAGTAAATCTTGTCAAAGAGAATGTCAATAAAACAAAACAGTCGTGAGAAGGAATTAAAAATGCAGAACAACACTGATTATTAATTTCAGTTTTGATAATTAATCCGTACATACATGTAAAGCAGAGTGAAAAGGAGATAATTGATACTCTATTGTATTACATATTTCAAATCAAATAAATATGGGTTATCTATAAGTAAATATTATGTTGACTACATAGTTCAAATGAAATAAATATGGATAGTATGTTTGGTAACCAGTTATTAAACTTGAGTGAATCTCAGCATGAGTCATTGAGTGATATTGGTAATAACAACAGGTGATTCTGAAATATAATACAGTAAATAACATAAATGAGAGACCCAAACTCTAATATTTATTAACTTTAGCCAACTTCTCACAGAGAGGACACATGTCTATAATGGTCACTATTCACCTACCTCATATAATAATAATTAAAGTAAACAATGTGTGGACGTTGTCAATGTATGGCACATTATAAATGTACATTTCGATAAAACGATAGAAGGCAGCTAAATTACAACTCAAATTTTGTATTTGTACAACTTACAACTACTTGACGACTAAAAAGTATAACACTAATTATCTGAATTTGTTTATTTGTTATGGGTCAAATCTCTGTGTGAGCAGTGTGGATAACAGAACAGGACTGCTGACATAAAACGGTGACACAGCAAATCCTTTCTTCCAACGATCAACGAAGAACAGTTCATAACAAATTAAGCTATCGGCGATACAATGACACAGTAATCTCTTCTGCCAACGATGACTTGATAACAAAGTAGGCTATTAGGGATTATGATACTTAAAAAAGAAAACTAAAAGTAACAATTGCCATCAGAGTCCTGTAAGCCCTCATGCAACAGGGTAAAAACCACGGCAAAAGTGACTTCGACAGACTTTGCATGATAAATTTAAACATTTAAGTTGTAAAGACTTACCGAGATTTGTGTCTTTCTGTTTGTGATGTAAAATTGAGTATTGTTGGACCTCTTCTCCTTCTATGCATATTGGAATACGTTAGCAAAATATGAAACACTTTTACAAAATATTGGCAGCCATTAAAATAAAGCGTGCTCTAAAATTCGTGATGTTGCTAGGCATGACGGGATACACCAAGGAAAGCAGTTTATTTTCACATAACTTCCGTTGAAATATCACGATTTTGGAAATTTTAATCGCAATTTATGAGCAATTTATAGCATTTTAAACTGTAAAAACAAAACGTCGGATAGCCAAAGGCCTATAGATAACCCAGAAGCGTCTAAGAAGTTTGGAAAGTGCTCTGCGGAAAAGGAGTTTAACAATAATGAAACAATGGTGATTTGATCACCGACACGGTTTGCGTATTATTATTATTAATAGAAATCTTATAGGTGTAATTAGTATTGATCTTAAAAAGGCATTTGATACTGTAGACTTGTATATATTATTGGATAAATTAAAATTATACGGCAGTGATGTAAATAGCTTAAATTTTTTAAAATCTTATTTATTGAATAGAAAACAAATTGTTAATGTAAATAGTGTAAATTCAAATTTAGGTGTAATTAAATACGGAGTTCCTCAAGGGTCAATCCTTGGGCCGCTACTCTTTCTTATTTATATAAATGATATTTGTAACTCTGTAAATAACTGTAAAATAAATCTATATGCAGATGATACGCTTTTGTATATAGCCCGTAAAGATTTGAAAGACGTTGAAGAAATTTTACAGTCAGATCTGATTGAAATACATGCCTGGCTGTGTGCAAATAAACTAACATTAAATATAAATAAAACTAACTGCATGGTAATAGGCTCCAGGCCAAAACTCAATAAACAAGAACACGTCGATTTAATAATAAAGCTGGATGACAAACCTGTCGAAAGAGTAGATCTTTTAAAATACCTAGGCATTAAAAAAGACAATACCCTACCTTTCGACAAACATGTCATAGCAATTAATAAGAAAATCAATAGAAGCTTGGGCGTTTTGAAATACGTGAGACGCTTCATACCGCAAGAAGCAGCTAGAACTAAATATAACACCATTGTTTTGCCCCACTTAGACTACTGCGCTGTCGTATGGGGGAACTGTAAAACCGAACATCTAGATCGCCTCCAGAGATTGCAAAACAGAGGAATGAGGACAGTGCTCCGTTGTAACTATCGCACTCGTGTCTCTGATATGCAAAGTCAACTAGGTTGGCTTTCTGTTAGAGACAGAATAACATCGCATCAACTAATGTTCACTCATAAAATTAAATTCAAACTAGCTCCTCCTTTGCTTTCCGACTTTTCCCAACTGCTGTATTCCACCAGAACAAGATCTCACGCCCACAATGACATTTACATCAAGTCGAGCTATCGTCATTCATTTCAAGATGCTGGTGCGCATAAGTTGAACGATCTACCGTCTGCAATGAAGGAAGTCCAAAGCAGGCCTACTTTAAAACGTATCCTTGAGAAGCACTTACGTTCTTAATATACTTTACACTTACCACTCTTTCCTGTTATTTATACCTGTTTTTTACTTAATGTCTGTTTTCCTGTCAACTTAGCTATGTATCAGTCCTTTGAAAAAAAGTTTGTATAACTTAAAGAGTTTCGAATGACCAGCAGCCTTTGCTTTGTTTTGTTGTCTTGATCACAAGAAACGAGGCTAATCCTCTGGAAAGTGACGTCAGCGCCCATGTCAGAAGATTGTCCTCGTGGCTGTTGCTACCAGAGCCATCTATTTACAAGAGTTGGGACACTCATGCCATTTTTGTTTTTTGGCCTGGACCCGAGGACGTTTTTAACAGCAGTGCGCATGCGCAAGTGAAAGTTGTGTTTTTTTCAGCCATTTTGGAACTGTGTGAAATGGTTTGCGATCGTTTAACAACATGATACAAGAGTAATATAACCATCTATTAGTTGTCTTTCTCCATATTTATTTGCTAGACTCTCAAAATAAGAATAAAATTTACTTCAATGTATACTTTCTTATCGATCTCTTCAGCATGTTGCTCGAAAGTAAATCAGATCAATGCTATTGGAATTGCTAAATGGACAAGGAGTTTGTGGAGTATGGACTACATCTCTTACTCTCTTACGTTTATTCTTTGCAGTCAAAGGCAACTTTTTTCTAGTTCTTGTCCCCAGTTGGAATAGTCAACAATATTTTATTTCGATTACTATTTCGTCTATTAACACAACAATTAATAATTTAATAGCATATGTTTGTTTTCACTGATAAAAGTCGTATTTTTCCGCGCGCTTCGTTTAAAACAGGAAACCTGGTGCCAAAATAACAAGAACCCTGGTGCCGAAAGTACGAAAATGGCGTCCAAAAAATCACGTGAATGGCATCTGTCCAATAGGAGACGATAGCGGCACATGAAAGCGTGTCCCAACTCTTGTAAATAGATGGCTCTGGTTGCTACGGAAAGACACGACAGAAAGCTCGAGAAAATAGTCTGGTTTATCGATTTCAGTTTAGGATAAATCTCAATTCTCTTGTCGAAACGCAAAGTCTATGGCTATAGATAGCCAACAAATGTGTAGGCCTACGGCTCAAAAATAAATAGCGGAATGGGAGTCACAGTCTGATCATGTCTGAGAAGTTTGACGCAAATCAAAACAACTTGGATAAAATGTACTTTAAAATCAACACTAAATAAATTCATATGATTCTAAATTTTACAATTTACGTGCATATATACTAAAGAAAAAAACAATGCAATATAAAACATACATAGGTATGTGACTAACTATTTTTAGACGAAGCCTACGGGTTTACAAACATAATTTGGAGTCTGAATGATCAAATTATCCGCATTAAAAATCGAATCCACCTGGTGTTATAATTTCATTTTGTTTTGGCGATAAATTTCGATTTTGAATGCTAACAAATCTCTTCCCGTTCTTTCAATCCCTAATATTCTAATATCAAGTAAACACCAACATGAAATTTTGAATTAGTCGAGTTCAGTTGCAGCTTTCAACTCTGTCTTCCTTCCTCAATTTGTATGACGCTAGTAGCAAGTGAATTGATTTACGTGGTACACATTTATTCAAGCGTCGAAAGCCCTTACGACGTCCACCTCTATTGCTCTTGTAACTTTCCAAACCAGCTCGTTGATAAATAACTTGGCAGAATGCTTCCATGTTCGTTTTACGAAATGTTTTGCAAATTCGCGCGTGTGTGCAAAGGAGACACAAAGGCGGGCCGTGTATCATGAAAACGAATGATTGAAATCTGGGTCCAGATTTCAAAGACAAAAATATGCAAAGGCTGCTGGTCATTTTATGGTCTTTAAAGGTTCTGAATAAATGATGATGATGATGATGATGAGGATGATGATTGTGTAGGCAAGACAGGCGATCTCAAAACAATGGTTTGCAATTTTGCATGAATAGTTTAGGTAATTCAAAGCTGAAGTGATCAAATTATGCTGAATTCATTTGTTTGTTCAAGTGTGAAAGGTCAACACGTGAGTGTGAATATCAATAACACGTGAACAGTTTGAATGAATACAAAGCTACTGGGAGTAAAAGACTCGACCAACACTGAGAGATTATTTACATTATAAAACTCTGAATAATTTATTTAATTTACAAACTAATGTGACAAATTTAGCAGAGCTACACATTCCATCATAACTAGTTCTTACTAGTTTTAAAAAATGATTTTTTTAAACAAAACAAAATCAAATCAAATCAGAACCGAAAAGCCATAAATTGCCAAGATGTTTTTACGGAGATATGTAAACATATTATTTATAAACAAACAAAATAAAATCGATTCAAAACATTTTGAGAAATATTAACTATAATTTAAGCATATTTAAAGAACCTTTAATATACAGCGGAGGTAATTTAAAACCTTGAAAATCGATCCCAAAAACATGGCCCCTGCACCAAGAAATAAGAAACCATGATAACTTTTATTTTGATTTAATCAAATTCTAGACAGGCTCTTAACAACTATAATCATCAGCTAAAAGGAGAGATTAGGCATTAAGGCCACACAATATATTAGACCCAAAAAAAACTTTATATCAATATTTAACAATGAAAATTTGTCCGGTAAAGATCACCGTATGTCCGGAAAAAATGAGACTATGTCAGTCTACGTGTCCGGCGACCTA